>CM071605.1:2607000-2683473 GCA_036365135.1 Miichthys miiuy
CCCCACTAGAGCCTCCAGGCTGTTGAGCAGTGCAGGTGTGTCTTCCCTGCTGACGCCATCTGTGCCAAGGTCGCTGCCAGCGGTGTGGCATTCCCACAATGATTCATGTGAACTTCTGTCGTCTGACACAACTGGGAAAGGAAAGATGAGACAACTGGTCATTTTAATTACTCACTTGATCTGAAGCCACAGTTACATCAGAACACAAGTTCTTTTGCCCTGTTCTGTTCCCTCTGAAGGAAAGATGACCGCTGAATTGTGTCAGCTGGCAACAACAACACGACAACTGCTTCAACTGTTCCTTTGGGCTGAAACAAACACTTTTGTTATTGATGCATCTCCGTTTATTTTCCAATTCATTTATTAATCGCTTAGTCTACAAAAAGTAGTGAAAAATGCTCATCATATTTTCATATTTTAATCTGACAACTTTAAATTGCTTGTTTTGTTTGACAAACATATGAAAGCCCAATTTTCACAAAATTGTTGCTGCAGATTAATTTTCGTATTGACTCGAATTAAAGTGATGAATTGACTTGTCATTTCGAATAATACCACTATAGTAATAAAGAACTCTGGCTGAGTGGCAGCATTTTAACCTAAAATTGAACTGATGTCACAGTAAACAATTTTTTTTGCACAAGTTAGGAAGAATAAAGTGACAAGAAACAGCAGAAGATGGAGAAGTTCCTAGTTAGACTGAATCTAGACACTATATGTTTAAGGTCTTAGACTGGATGCCTAAGCTTTGTTGATTTTCAGGGCAGACAGGTATGTTCAAACCTGCTGCATTAACAAACAGGCCTATAATGTCTTTTTTTATGGGAATAAATTATGATAGGGTGGGGGAGAAAATTGCTTTCAAAATAAAACATAAGGAAACACACTTTCCTCTTTTGGATTTGGACAACTGTGTCAATGTAGAAAGTTATTTCAATTACTTATGTGGCTGAAGTGTTTCCATGGCAACAGGCTAAATATAGCAGCAGTGCCCCAGACAAGGACGCAAGACAAGTGTGACGCCCCGCATCTCGGCAATAGCAACAGCTTAGTTCTGCTTCTTCGCCAAAATATGCTCTCACTTTGGGGATTACTGACCCATATTTGTGGATGTGCAGGCAAAAGGTTAAAGACTGCACATAGAGTCTCAGCCACCTTTTCCCACACACACACACGCACGCACGCACGCATGCACACGAAAAAAACACACACAGGAAGAAAAGCAACATTACTTGAACTGGCATCCATATTTATGCCCCCTCCCCCCAACCCCTTTCAAAGAGAACACGGCAGAAGTTTCTGAATGTCAGCGGGCGAGAATTTGCTTCACATTTCAAAATGCCATGGCATTTGGGCAGCTGCACCAATGAGAAGCAGAGATGAGTGGAGGCGGGAAGGAAAAGGACTTGGGTTAAACATGGAAGATAGCAAGGAGTGCTAATTGCTGTGTTTATGCCGTTAGCTGTTGGCGCTCTTATCAATGGGCACAATTTACACACTCACCTTTGGGTGGCTGCACTCTGTTTGGTTGAGATATGGCACGTGTTGGATGAAGCTCGGTTGAAGGTTGTCATTTAGCACGCTATTGTCTCGCCCTGTAAGACCACCATGAAGGAACACTGCTACTCTCACACCCAAATGACAACAAACAAACAGTAAATAAGTGGTATGAAGAGTTTTGAAAGGGCTGAGCATGTCAGGATGGGATGGAGCTCGTTCAAACACATGTGCGTTGCTGTGCTGTGAGTACTTTCACGCCGCACAAACATACAGGCGCATATGCATTGCAGTGCTCACAAGAAGTGGCTTCAGTTCGCTGTCATCTGTCTTCATTAGTGATGGCTGCACGCCTCTTAGGCTGACACCATATGCTACTTATAGGAGTCTGTGCACTATAAACCAGACATCGCAAATACGCACACAAAACTGTATTCACATAGACGCATGCATACACTCAAGCCTGTAAATGTGCACATCAGCCTTTGCCTTCACAGAAAACCCTGTGAATAGGCCCGTTTCTCTGACCATTCAAGTGTGAGGCACAAAAACAAACAGAAGAATGAGAAAATGGATGGCTGAGTGACACGATGCGTGAGAATCATGAATGGTGAACGGAGACCATATTGTTATGAATGCGGTCCATATTGTTATGGATGCTCAGTGTTGACACTGATGTGGGAACAGCGAGCGGGAGAAGGTTGGGTGAGCTGTTTGGATCCTCTACATACAAACTGGAGGTGTGAAGGGAAGAAAGTTGCTGGTTATCTAAAAAGTTCCTTTACTTCCTTTACAGTAGCAGTGATTTCAATCATACCGTTAGATTGTTTTAGCATCAAACCTTGCTACTGTTTTTAAAAAAAATTATAAGCATGGCTCTAGGGTTGGCAATGTTGGTCTGGTTGTGACATTCATGGTCCCTATATGATGAATCCCTTTCCTTTAGCACTAAAATGAGGTCGACATTTGTAGTTTTGATCGGAAAGTCGGTCATAAAGTTGGTACAAACAATCATGCCCCCTCAGGATGAATTATAATAACGTTGGTGATCCAAAGTTTGAATTTGTTCAGTACGTAGCCTTGGCTGTACTTTGTGTTTAGTTCTAATCAACAAATGTTAGCATGCTAACAACTCTAAACAAAGACAGGGAATCTGGTAAACATTAGCATGTTAGCATCACCATGCAGCAGCCATTTTGACATGAAATAGTAGGGTAGATACAGGTGTCAGGGGGCTGCTGTGGTGCATGTTGGCTCACTGAAATCACCTGTATTGACCCACCTATTTCCTGTCAAAATGGCTGCTGTGAAAAAGGTCTATTGGGAGCATGTTTGCATGCTGATGTTAGCATTTAGCTTAAAGTGCCGCTGAACCTAGGTACAATCTCACAGAGCCACTACCACGAAGTAGACTCTTAGTTTTGTTTCTCCTAAACTTACCCTTTAATTTTAAAATGATTATTCATATTATTCAAAATTCAAAAATGATTAAATTTAAATTTGATTTAGTTTGTTATTGAGTGATGACATGAAGTAACTCATTTCAAATGAGTATTAGCATCAGGTTCGTGTACCTACTATAACTTAGGTGTGGGTGATACTATAATAGTTCACGGTATATGTACATTTATGCTGTTAATAAATCACAAAAAGTGTATTTTCTGAAAATTCTAAGTGAAAACTGGTTATAGGTAAAATGACAAGATAGCAATTGTTGTTTTTGGCTAATCCAAAAATCAATGTTACATGACATTAATAAAATATCTTGTGAATTAAATATTGATGAAGTAGTCGTGCTCATTGACTTGCAACACTGCCCATAACGACCGAATACAACCAGAGATATCAATCATCTCAGCTGTACAGAAAAATCTGTGATCTCCATATACAGCATGATATATAATAATTTCTCCTATCTGGACTTTGCTTGTATTAATTTTGTGGAGAAAAAAAACAGATTCTTAAAGTTGTAGTATCATACAGCTGTCAAAAGACAAAAGAGTCAGCAGTTCTTTGGAGGAAAAATATCTTCCTGATTAAGCTCAGATAGCTGGCCTGCAGCTTTAGGATTCTACTGTTACTTCATCCAAGAGTAGTCTTCAAGTTTTTAGAGAGGAGCCTTAGAGGAGTTCTGCAGACTGCCTTTTAAAGCCAATAATAAGGTGGTGTTGAGCACAGCAGCGTGTCTCCAAGAGCCAGGCAGCACTCAGGAGGAGGCAGGAGGCACCAGCGACTTCCTTTAAACCTTACTGGCAGCTGCCTATCCAGCCGTCTCTCTCCCCCTCACACACACGCACATACAACATCCTGTATTTGCATATGCATCCATCCTGCACAGATAGCAAGTTCTTCTCTGTTATATGATACTCCAACATACTGGATCATATACTCTATATCACAAATAAGGAGACGTGTCTGTCAGACAATCACACGGTGAAACCCTACACTGGGATGCGGTGCTGTCTAGCTCTAGGGTGACAAGGAAATGCCTTCCTCTCAACTGGAAAGTGTCTGTCACTGGACCAAAACAGAACTATATGGGTGCATTCTGTATCCAACTCTGTCTTTTCAATAGCTGATGCACACTGACAGGCTTTCACTTGCTGTGTTACATTTCAGCTTGCACTCATTCAGCAAAGGGGAGGGTGCAAGACTGGTGGGGATCTATCAATCACATCTTTATCTGACTCACTGCATCAACGTCATTGTTATTGTTTTCGGCTTTCTTTCATCCGGAGACAACGTAGTCACCTCTAGTGTTCTCCGGGCCTCAGATAGGCAGCCAAGGCCCTCCATCCTATCCTGTTTGCCTTTAATATCCATCAGCCCAACTTCACATAACATCAAGGCCACAGACGCCACACTCTATATATTTCTGTCTCCTAACTGTGGTGGACAGCGTGGTCGTCAGGCACTCTGGGCCCTCGCCTACAAATTCCCTAATAACGGCACATTCCCCTAAATGTGTTTGTAATGTGGGCAATCATTTTCAGTAATGGATGCTTGTCAGTTTTATAGCGGTGAGAATGACGGTCTCATGACAGGGCACCTCCATTCAGCCGCAGCCCTCCACCTCGCAGTCTTGTTCATATGCGGCACAACATCTCCCTCCAGTGGGCAACGCTGGGAACCGTTTTCTAGGAGGACTATTGTTTCCTGGTCGCATTTGGAAAATCTGCAAAATGTAGTCTGGGATACTATTTTAGACACAGTTTGGATTATTTTGACACATTGTTCAGTTTTATATTTTTGCTGCTCTGAGGCTGAGGTTTGTTTAAAAGAGGGAACAGTTGGCATTTCATGGAAAAATAAGAATGTCAGTTCTTAATCTCTTTTCTCTCACTACAGCAAATGACTTAACAGTTCAAATTCTTGCCAGTGAGAATCTGAACGCATTTTAAAATGAAGAAAACAGGAGTGTGTTGCCTTAAAAGGTCTCTTCTGCCCTTAAAACAAACCCAACGGCCGACGTTGAGTGTAAAATTCAAGACCGATCCACCAGACCAAAAGGATCAGGTGTGTGTGATATCCAGGCAGCTCGTTTCAGTCAATGGTGTCATGAACAGATACATGAGCGGGTGGTCAATGGAGTCGACACATTGTAAACGGTGGGCATGAGTTGACACGCTTTCTGCCTGCCCAGATTTGTCCTGGCATGACATAGCGGAGGGCATGGATGGGCTAAGTGGGGCAGAAGGAATACATACTCCCAATTCCCACGGATACGGTAGGTCAAGCCTGAGACGCAGCCAGAGAGAGAGAGAAACACACGCTGTTATGAACATAAAACCTTATTAATGTATTAGGATTTTAAAAAGATAACACTTCTAGAAGATCCCTGAGTTTTGTTTTCTACCCGAAAGATCATTTATTCAAGAGCAACGTATGAGAGGCACATTGGGCCTCATGCATGAATGTTTTCTTATTTTTTCCTCATATATTTATATATATCTCATATCTACGCCCAGAATCTGCCTCAGTAACCCAGTCACCTTTAATAAAGTGAACATTTAAAACAATTAAATGAATAAATGTATCATATTTTTCTCGTTTTGATGAAATAAATCGCTTTTTCATTATAATTATTAATATTTCAACACCAAGTTGGCTTTTGTGTGTATTAGCTGTATGGCAGTCTCAGATTCTACCTAAGAGCAAGCGGGATGTACACAAGTATTGATGAAAGCCACGAAAGTTTCACAATTCATGCATGAGGCTCAGTGTCAGGAAAAATATTATCTTCTCAATTTTCTATAGCAAATGATTCAATACACAAGGGACAGAAATGACACGGTGTGTCAAGAGTTAACTGCAACTTTCTCTAAGCACACACACAAGCAAACACACTCATAGTCACATGGTCATGTTTGCTTATGGTGTGGTAGAGTTACAGGTACTGTCCAGTCAAAGCCTGTGCAGAAATACTGATAGACAGTCTTTAAGTCATGCATGGATGCCTTACTTTGCAGTGAGGTACAGTTAAAGTTCCTGATCATTATATGTTACAGCTTTAAAGTCATTTAACTACAAATATCAACTATATATTTTACAATATATTATATTATATATTACATATTTTTTCAAACTATGGGAATTTAATAAGAGAAAATATATTCAAATGTATTACCAGTTGTTTCTTTTCATATTCTAAAGTCTGAAAGTCTTGTGTTTAATGTTAGATCAAATCATGGAGGGGTTATTTCAGGACTTCACTGAGTTTTTTCGGTGAAAGATTTAACACCTGGTCTTAAGACCCACCTGGAAGACTCCACAGTCCTGAAACCTCCAACGTCTTTAGCTTCCTTTCCAAATCTGCAACTCTGTTTCCCAGAATCCTGCAGACACGAGTACGATGGGTCAGGTTGAATGGCAGAGACGAACAGTGTTTGCCTTGGAGGTGGAGTAGGATTCTCAGAACAGGAAGGCAAACATTATAAGTGTGTTACCTGTTGGTGTGCCTCTGGTGCTGGATGACCAGGTTCTTCGTGGATGGTCTCCAGCAGAGCCGTAGCCAGGGACTTGAGGTGGAGATGGACTGAGGCGTGGCTGGCAGGCTGCAGCTCTGCTCTTCCAGGAGCATCTCCTGGACTAAAAAACAGAGGGGAGAGGAAAAATAGG
The DNA here is from genome assembly GCA_036365135.1 of Miichthys miiuy. NCBI lineage: Eukaryota > Metazoa > Chordata > Actinopteri > Sciaenidae > Miichthys > Miichthys miiuy. The sequence continues at coordinate 2,613,616 of CM071605.1, forward strand.
GGTGAGAGCAGAAAGAAAGCAAGGCAGGAGGAGAATAGAAGCCATATGTTTAAATGACACCATCGCTGAAAACATGGCCTCCTCAGATACTGAAGATATGTTGGGTACTAACCTACACCCAACAACGCACAATAAAATAAAACTTTCACAAACTTGAAAAATAGATAAAAGAGGCAATGTGGTGATCCAGCAAGAGACGGGGAAAACAGCATGACAAGAGCAAGACAGAGATGGAGAGTTAGAAACAGATGTCTACTAGGTGACACTCTCCTAACTTTAACTCCGGAGCCCACTGTGCTGCTTCTGCCAGCAACTGTCAGTCATCATGGCAGGCTCATTTCCCTGCCAGTGGTGCTCTCCACCACTCAGAATACAATTAGTAACCCAGCTGGTATCCGGGCGGTGGCTTGAAGGATCGGCAAAAAAAAAAAAGCAGTTATTAAATAATGCAATGAGGCGCGGCTAGAAACTGATTTGTTATACTGAAGGGAGAATCGTTGCGCGGTTTCTGACCAAAAACGTCTCTACGTGTTATGGAACAGTCGGAGTTTAAAGAGAATTCAGAGAGCCGAACAGTTTGTGTATTCACCTTGCTTGGCTGAGAGGACTCCAGTGAGGGGACTGCTGTTTGATTTCCCATATGTGCTGGAGTTTTTCCTCCTCTCAAGAGCTGTCTGTGGGGAGGGGAAAAAAACAAGAGAACAAAGCATGCCGTGCCACGTTTGATGAGCGCTTTGAATACAAGCAACCTCTTGTACTCGTAGCGTGTATGCATAAGAATGTAAATTGAGTGAAATCAAATGAATTTCATCAGGATTCATAAGCCTCGAAATCAGACTTACATTTGCATTTTAACAAAAGCGTTCCATCTGTACCTTGTACTTCATGATGTTAGATTTCAGCAGGTTCACCTCCTCTTGTAGTTGGCCGAAACGGTCATGCAAATACCTGCATGAAGAGTCAATAGGTTTAAGTTGAAGCTCTGAATATGAAACTTGGAAAAAATCATTAAAATAAGTTCAGATGTGTGTAACATTTACACACTGTTTTAGTATTAGTACATATCGTCCCCAAGCCGCAACCTCCGTGACTGAGAAATGACGCCAAGCGAAGTGCCAAAACTGCAGTTCCTTTAATGGCCACTTGAGGCTGGCTACAGGACGAGCTAATCTGCATAAGCCCCCATATTAATATGTCCAAGTTCATAGCACAAATGTTTACAAACTGGTACAAAAAACGGTCTTCGTCTCTATGGCTAATTTACCCGTTCATGACAACTGTACTCAGTCTGAATTTCTATCTTACTCACCCGTTCAAATTATTTTAAGGCTTAAAGTTATGCATAATTAAGAGTCTGGCTGCTTTGATTGAGGGGTGGCTTGTTTGAGCAACCAGGCTTCATTTGGCCCACCTCAACTCCACCCACGCTCCACGTTTTTGGATTAGCTGGAAGGTGGCAGAGGCAGGACTGCCAAGATGGTGGCGGCCAGGGCCATGACATTTTAAGCTTCACAATGGCTCTTCACAAACATATGGGTGATGTCACAGATACAACGAACTTGTTTGATACTGTCTATGATTGTCCCCCATGACCAAAAAATTAAACAATCTATGTTTGTTATTGATTTAAATACTAATTTGTTTTCAATCTTGGTGGAGCTTGGAGAAATTTGGTAAAATTTGGTTCATTATTCCACTTACCTATTCTCCATGCAGAGGGCATCGACATCAATGATGCGTGCCTCCCGTTGCCCAAGATGTGGTTGAGTTCCACGTTGAGTCGGTAGGCCTTCTCCTGAACGACTCCGCCCCCTTCACGTCCTGCAGCTCGTCTGTCAGAGCTTTAATGTTGTTCTCCATCTCCTCCATCTAGACAAAAGGTAAACAGGCAAAATGTGTTTGTAAGAGAAGCCACTGAAAGATATTTGTTCACTAAAGTAAGAGTTTGTCGAGAGTGCAGCAACTCGCACAAGCTGTTTTCAGCTGAACGAGTGGCCACCAGAGCATGTTGAAGTTAAGTGCCTTGTTCAAGAACGCCTCGACAGCTGGTTTAAAAGGAGGGAAAGCACTGTTAACTCAAGATAATAAAATTTAATACAACAACACTACAACCTCAAAAAGAGTGAACACTGTAAGCCTCATAATGAAGAGTGAGCATAGTAGTGGGGTGAGAATCTGAGGCACCATGCATTTGAATTGTACTGAGGAAATCCATGACGGATTTCTCTCTGTATCATGAGTCCCTTTTCTACCAAACAGTCCCAGAAACTATGGAGCAACAGGAACCAAAACAGGAACAAACAGAAAGTCCTGTTTGAGATCAGGCCAATTAGTCCGAAAATGGATTAAAACATATTTATATAACGAGGAAACAACAGCAGAGCACAGTCATTGTACTATTCTGTGTATTTACTGTGGCACGACTCTTGCATGTTTGCATGGATGTAATGAAGTTATCGAAACCGACAAACAAAAGTGGAAGAGGAGACTAAAACCTCCAGAGTTTTGATTATTGCTTTCTGCTTTTGAACATAAAATCAAAGAAACAAAAAGCAGAGTATGATTCATTTTCTCTCAAATCGCTCACCAGTACCCTTTTCTCCCTCACTGTTGCTCTTTAGCTCATTCACACAGACCCACTCTCCTTTTTTAGTCTAGTCAGCAATCTGACAGCATGACTTTGCTTTTACATCAATTAACTTAACAAGAAATGTCCGCCTCTTGTTCAAACTGATCCAGGGCTGAGGAGTTTAATCCTCCAAGTCCAAATGGTAAAGTAAGGTTCCTTAGTTCCAAAACATGGTTCCTGGGCCCTTGGAAAAGTCCCTGCAGTTGAATCAAGGGAAATGTATCAACCTGCAGCCCGGCTCTTCCAGCTGGTGAACTAGATCCTCCCGTTCATGGGCAGGGAAATGTCGTGCCCCACCTCCTCATCCCCAAGCCTCTGTCGAGTTATGGTCATCCTCAGGAGCTGCAGAAAAACATTTTGAATTCAATGACTCTCTCGAGCACATCTACTTTATGCACTGGATCGAGTGAGCTGGTCACGTTAAAACAGCGCCTATGTGTTGTGTGCTGCTAGTGGTAACCTTACCTTGTTATCCCCTGGGCCTCCGTGAGCCTCTGAGTCAGCTCCTTCACCTCCTCGGTGAGCTGTTTCACACGTTCTCTTGAGTCTCTCAACAGTTGAGCCAGGTTCACCTGAGGAGAAGGTGGAGAAGAGGAGTGACTGAAGTGGAGGAGAAAGATGCAGTGGAGGAGAAAGATTGTAAAATAGCTGGTGACAGGCTACTTGATTCACCATGGAGATGGGCCAGATCTAAATATCAAATATACTGCGTATGTTAGCAGGAGCTCTAAAAGAACTAAAAAACACCCTCTCAGTCATTTCATCTGTTAATCATAGGTTCACCGATTTTTTTATTAAGTATCCCATTATTTACTGTATATATAAAGTGATGTCATCTGCATATCGACATCATCCAGACGCTGATGTCTGTTTCTTTGTTTGTCCTCTAAAAGACTCTTTTATAATGTGATTCTGCAGCCAACTCTTCAATTGTGGTTGTCATGGCGTCCTTGAAAGCACCAGGAGTCCTACACAGGACTCCCCACAAGACACCTGTCCTAACATTAATCCTAACCATAATTATCAGATAAATGTTGCATGTTTTGTCGTATAAGAAGTCTGGAAGCTGCGAACAGACCTCCTGAAAAAGTTGTCCCATACAGTGTCACATGAGCATGTGATCTGTGTCATTTGGTATTATGAGGTTGTCTGTTCATTGAGATCCTGTATTTGAACTCATGTTCCAGAGGTTATCTTCACCTATCCAAATCAACATAAGAAAGGTGAGAGAACAGTTTTTACATTTACACTCTAACATGAAATATGTTTAGCATTAGAGGCAGTGAGAGGGACTCAACTTACTTGATTTGCTTTTTCATGCAAAGACGGTCACCATCCTAAAATATGAAGAGAGTTTTACAGTTTAAATAATCTAATACAGTTAGTATTGTGCATAATGTTAAATATTCCCATTTAATTGACTGACAGCTTCCTACTAACAACTTGTATAGACTATACTGTGCACGTGGACAAATAAAAATCACCTGGAAGGTTTTGAACCACTCACAATGAGTTCCCTGTATTTTTCAGGTGCTGCTTGTCCAGGTTTGTGTAACCTTTAACCTTAGCTGGTTGGCCATCAGCTTGTACTGGTCTCTCTCCTGCTGACAGGTATCCAGCTCTTTGGACAGAATGAGCAGAGCCTCTTTTTTACTCTCCAGCTTGCGCTTACACACCAGGAACTGCAACAAACGCCACACACACATGGAGAGAACAGAGAGCAGTTGCATTATGAGATGCATCACTGTGGCTATATCAGTGGCTCTGTGTGTTCCACCTATCGCAGCACCTACTATGTAATCTAACTTGTTCTTGGCTTTATGATGTCCTGCATGCCCTATCTTGAAACGGAAATGGTCAAATTACTTAACTGCAACTGACCAATTCCCTACAGGTGGAAAAACACACACTGGAGCCAAGTGTTTAAAGTGTAGATAAGACACAGCAGAAGGTAAACCTTGATAGCTGTCAGACCAGCTCATAAGCAAATTAAACAGCAGCTGCTGCCATGGAGCTGAATGTGCAGCAGCGTGGAGTAAAACCTGAAACGTAGTGTGTATGATTTGTAACTCAACAACGCTAATCCTTTATGTAAAGCTGCAACTCATGTTCGATGAATCTGACATTTTGTTTGGTCTACAGAACATATAGAAAACGGTGGAAAATGTCCATAACAATTCTCCAAAAATAGTCTTTTTTCTGTGTTTTCTTTTTCTCTACCAGCACTGCAAAATATAAATATGTTCAGTTTAGTATCATATATGACAAAGAAAAGAAGCAAATCATTTAATTTTTTTAGAGTTTGGCAAAAACAATTATTTAATTAGCCTTCATTATGACTACATATCAGATTATCAGCCAGCCTCCTCAAACAGGATATCCTTCTTACTCATAGCTACATAAACAAGGCTGCAAGAATATGTGAATAAACTACATCCCCATCTATTTTACATAACATATACAAACATTACTCAGTACGCTTAAATAAATGCATGCTAGCAATATTAATAAGTGACTGCGGCCCCACAGGTGGGATAAACCTGGTCTCTAACGTTATAGCATCATACGTGTTAAAGAGGTGGGCAGGAGTGTTGCTGCATTTCCAACCCAGACGCTCGGAGAAAGATGCTGTCGGCCTGACAGAACAGCATGCTAGCGTACCACATCATTAAATCTCTAGCCTATCAAGCCAAAGACGAACAAGAAGAAGAGTTTTCTATGTGATGTTTAACAGCTCATCTGTCTATTAAGCAAAGAGACCGAAGCTCGTGCCATATGGACTAGGGGGGCTCCTGTAAAAATCAGTCCGGCTCCTCAACAGCTGTTCGCGGTCTTCTCAGCTCTCTTACCTCGCTGACGAGCCCCTGCCAGTCACTCGCTCCGCTTGGAAGACTGCATTATGCGAAATAATTAGACAAAATGTTCAGGATACAGGCAGCCTCGACTGACTCAGTCCGAGCTGCCTCTCCTCCGTTTGTTTATCCTGCAACGTCACTTTTTCTTTTTTTTTTTTCCCCCCTTGCTGTCAAGTTGCTCGAAATGAAAAAGTCACGACTTCCGGTTTATCGTTTACATTAAAATAAATTATATATATGTATATCGTTAAAGAAAATGAGTTTTGAGTAATAATTCTCACTTTAATTCAAATGTGAAACAATGGACATTATTCGGAAATAAATAACTGGACCGCTCCTGAAGAGGAATTAGCAATAACAAAACGGAAACTGAAGATTTCCTTCACAATAAAAGCACAAAACCTGTCATTAAACATTTTTTATATACAGTAAATACATTTACATTTACACTTACATGGAAATTTAAATTTGATGGGTATGAAGCAAAATAAATAACAAAGACAGCTAAAACCTCTTTAATGTAGATTACTTTAAACTTTTTTTTATGGGGTGTTGTTTAGCTCAGTTGGTAGAGCATCCGCCCAACGATATAAGACTCAGTCCTTGCCACAGCGGGGGTTTGAATCTGACCTGCGGCCTTTTGCTGCATGTCATTCCCCATCTCTCTCTTTCCCCACATTCCTGTCACTCTTCAGCTGTCTCTATACAATAAAGCTGGAAAAAGGCCAAAAATATATTTAAAAAAAAACTTTATATAAACTGTAAATACACTGCAAGTGTCTTCAAAATGTAAAAAAAAAAATACGACTAAAAAAATGTCCTTTGTTGAGAAAGTAAAACAAATTTTACATTACATTGTAGGCTTTCACCACAATGAAATAATTCATTATACTTGATCTCTTACTGATATTGAGCTATAACACACAAACAAACATGATGAAACACATCAAAATTAGACTTTACACATTACTCAAAAGAAACACTGAAAACATTGAGAAAGCTTAACATTAAATCACACAAAATACTTTTCTAAAGTTTCCAGATTCCATTTCGTTCTTAATTTATTTTTACATAATAAGTAGAATCATTTTTAGATTTCTGACAGACAGAAACACTCAACTTCAGCAAATTCATTTTCAGAATATCATGTCTTCTGTCAAATTCATTTACTGGCCTTTGACTTCAGTTCACTTGTTTCACTGACAGTGTCAAAGTTCCACTGCTTTTTTTCAGTCTCAGGAGAAACATGTTGAGATTCTTGGACTGACAAGCCGAGATGCTCATCAGAGTTTGTGGCTGTCTTTACTGCTCTGGCGGTGAGTCCTCTCTTGGAAACTCTTTTGTTCTAAACATCTCCTTCAGGAGTGGCTCTGAATTCCACCCTTGGCTTTTGGCAAACTTATAAGCACATCCAAAGAGATCAGGAAACATTGACACTAGATCAACTTTGGCGGCGTCTTCAGGACTGCAGAAAGAGAAATCAAATTGTAATACAAAGAAAATCTTGACAGTGATCTACAATATGCCAGTGGTTCCCAAATTTTCCCTTTATAATTTTTTCACTCAGTTCAACTTACTAGTGCGCATAGAGGTTTCGTATGAAGCGCAGTAATCCAAGCATGTCATCAGGGTAGGGTTTCTTCTTCTTCTTGCCCTCCAACTTCTCAACCAACTCTGGTGAAAACTGTAACACCAAACATTAATATACTTAGGGATTATTTGGAATTCAGAAATATAAACTAGTGGGTAAAGAATATAATTATGTTGCAGTCACCTCTTTTTTCCACTGTTTGAAGGATTCATTTCCAACACATTTTTCCAGCGAAGAAACTAATTCTGGGTCAACACTTCGACAGTTTTCCACCTCCTTCCTGTTTCCAACCTCTTTCAAGTATTCAACTATCCTGAAAAAATAAATTTACGTTATAGGGTGCATGTTTGACAAAATACAAACAACTTTTTCTCATATCATATTAGATAAAAATGGCGATATTGATTTGTGATATAAAGAACAAGAGAGACGTGGTGTCAGGTAAATTATTGGTTGAAATAGCTCAACAACAAAATTGTATGGCACACTGACCCGAAAAGACTTTTTCCCATAAGCTTACATTGTGAAAGAAGCATCTGTAAAATGGTGGATAAACAAACTGGTCAAGAGGCCAGCTCTGTCATGGACTGCTCCTAAACTCCATAAACGAAGTGGGGGAGAGGAGGATGTTAGCAAAGCTGACATCCATCATGAACAACTCTCACCCTGCATGAGACTGTGGGAACCATAAGCAGGTCCTTCAGCAACAGACTGCTACTCCCACCACGTAAGAAGGAGCGCTACCACAGGTCCTTCATTCCAACAGCTGTCAGCTGTATTTATTAGTAATTTCTTATCCTTACCAATTCTTATCTAATTGGCCATGATAAAAGAGATTCTACCTGTCAGTGGTCCAGAAGAAGGGATGACTCAAGCACTCTTCAACTTTTGGTCTGTTCTTTGGTTCCCCATCAATCATCTGCTCGATGAGATCCTTTGCCACCACATCTTGAACGTGGTCCAAAATGTACGTCCCTGTATGAATGTTGTACTCACATACACAGGGTATGTCACCAAAAGGATGGTGTCCTCCAGAGAGGATGTAATAAATCAGCATGCCTGCCACCTGAAAAGCATAGCAGTTTAGTTACAGGATGATCTTTCACCTATTTAAAAAAAATTTGTGCAGCAGAAAAACAAACCTGTATGTCAGTGCTCGACTTGTATGCTGCTTTAGATCGTACGTCTAAAGTCTCTTTGGCCATCCAGCATTTTGTTCCCGCACTGCCTGTGAGCAGAGTTGTTTGTCCTGCGAGCAATCTTCTACTTATTCCGAAATCTGCTAATCTCGCTCTCCCGTTAACATCTGCACGACAAATGATAGAGAACAATTAGGAAACAAAATCATATATTAAACAAAAAGAATCCAATATTGTGTACATTTATTTATTTATTTATTTATTTTAGTTCTCTTACCAATCAACACGTTCTGTGGTTTGAGATCCCGTGGAGAATTTGAGGATTTCGACAGTGAAGAGCCTTTAAACTATCAAGGACCTGAAAGACCAGTTCCTTTTGACCACCGTCCATTTTTTCAATGTGTTCTTCCAAACTGTATTCACAAAGCTGAAGACCAAGATATCCAAAGTTCTCATCCTCTTCAAAGTCAATGTATCGTACAATAAATGCATCATAAAGCTTTGGAAGTCGTAGAATCCCTTCTTCATTTTTCAGCACTTGATAGTTGCATTTAGACATTCTCTTAATAGCAACTTCAGTGCCATCATCTCTCAACCCCAAGAAGACCTCAGTACCATCACTTCCCTTTGCTATACGAATTCTGCATCATTCACATAAATCATGCTCCCAATTCTGGTCACTTTACTTTCATCAGTGCTCAGAAGCTTCTCCAATTTTTCTTTCCACCTCTTGCTGATTTGTAGCCATTTGTGTGTTATTGATGATATCATCGGTTTTAGTGAAGGCTTCACATTTAAAGCTGATGTTTGATCAGTTTCAGCAGTGAAAACTTCATCATTTGGGTTTTCTGCCTTTTCCTTCTTTTCTTCTTCTTTTCTTCTTCTTGGATCCTGGTAAGGCTGTACAGTCCTCACATTCCGAGTTTGGTTTGCTGAAATGATTTTCAGTCGTCTGAGCAGTTCTTTCAGTTTGTCATTCATTTTCATGTCTGCAGTTGTCAGTATGTCCTCAGGCACTGAAGTTACCCCCACTGATGTAAAGATGCTCACTGCATGTTCAACTGAAAGTAAGTTTGCAAACATGCCGTATGCGTAGAGTCGAAGGTCAGAGGGTATTGTTCCTCTACAGAAGGAGCAACTGTTTTGCATAAGTTCTCAATAAAGTCGGGATCCCAGCCGTTCATGCCTTTTGTTTTCTGTGTTATCACATAGAGTGTTGCCAGAACAGCTCCCCATATATCAGGTCTATCTTTTCTGTAAAGCTGGTCCAGCAGTTTGGGGATTATAGCTAGTGCTTGCTCATCTGGTATGTCTTCCACAGTACACAAAACTGCATACAAACTAAAATTGCCCGACTGACATGTTCCTGGGGAATGTTTGGGGCGACTGCCTGTACCTGTAATGTAGGTGCTCAGATTTCCAGTGTTCTTCAGCCATTTGATACTTTCTTGGCGGTATTTTTCTTCAGTTGGCCCAGTTACATTAAAAAGTGTTTCAATCATGGTCAGATGGGTCTGAGGATCCTCCTGCAGCATGTGACTGTCAAAAGTTTTGAACACTTCTTCAGGTGGTTCCTCGCACAGCAATTTCCATGTCCAGAAAATATTTGATTTTTGAGCATAATTCATCTCCTTTTGATGCAAAGTTCTGAACCATCTGACATATTTTTTTATTGTGAGGAATATGTTCAGGATCATTGACAGCTAACAATGTAACCAGTGCACCAGCAGAAATGAGCACTTTGAAGACATCATCCCTGTCATTGATGGCAGCAAGTTGCAGTGGTGTGAATCGTTGTAGTTCAATAGGATGAGATCCATTTGGGTTAGCTTTTGTTTCAAGTAGTTCCTTCACAAAAATAACTGGAGCTTTGAATAGTAAGACATAATGCAAAGGTGTTAAGCGAGTTTGTGAAAATGTGTTTGGGTCTGCACCCTGATGCAAAAGGAAAGTCAATATATCCATATTCTGATGTACAACAGCTGCAATCAGTGGGGTTATATAGTCCTTCAACTCTCTACATGGATAAACTTGATTAATATTGTTGTCCTTTAGTAATTTCTTCAGCTTCTTGAGGTTGTTGTTAGTTATACAGTGTACTATAGGATGTGTTTCTGTTGGGGGGGCTGTCACCTTCAGCTGTGTGATGATATTCATTTCTTTGTTTCAGGGTACCTGTAAAAAGACAAAATTATGACATTACTGTTACATTTAGTGCCATTTTAAAGTTTAGACAATGAGCCAAACGCTGTCATGGGAAATAATGAATAAAGCTACATTACGTTTATTTCATTTTCAGGCTTAATTTCCAAACATTGTATTTAGGTGGCAGATGTTGGATAATGCAAACTTCGGACAAACTCAGAAACCATCTACATGTCTATCTACATACGGTACTGTACACAAGAGGTGTGGTTGGGTGTGATTCAGACATCCATCATACAAGTAATATCATGTACACATACACAAATTAAATTCTACAACTCAAATGGTTCTGTTCCATTCAGGTCAAACAGAGTCAGGGTGCTTACCTTCATTGATATCATTGGAAACACCTGTGTTGACCCTACTGTTTCATACTGTTTCATAATATTCAGTCTTCACATCGAGCAGTGACACTTCTCATCCTTTTATTGACAGCCAACTATAATGTGTTACATTACCTGTACATGCAGGGCCGCGAGCTGATTTTGCAGCAGGCTGTGTCACTGCCCGATCGATATTACGCATGCGTAACAAAGATGAGAAGGAAGCAAGATGGCTCACTCAAATTATCAGCTCCGGAAAAAGTGCGATATGTTACGACGTATTACTTCATGTTTGTAATGTAAAATGCTATTATTGTGTCAGCCAAGGTAGCAGTAATACTTTTCTGCTAACATTAGCTAAGTTATCTGCGAACTCTTCTTGCCGCTGCATATTAATTTGGGTTTCTCCCACATATGCTCACACAGAGGAGATGTGATGAGCTTATGTGTGACTATATCATAACAGACTACATCCAAAAAAGGTTAAGACTTGTTTTTAAAAAGTCTTAATCAATAACATCCTGAAACACGTCGTTTTTTCCGGGGCGGATGATGGAAGTAGCTACAGGTGAACTATCTTGCTTCCTTCTTATCTCTGTTTGTACATGCGCAGTACGGATAAGGAGGCAGGTGGGCTGCGGCTAGTGACCACACAGATAAAATGTTTCTGGAGCTATGGGCAGTGAGAGGCGGAGCACATGTAAATCATAAAAATATTTGTCGGTCTGGTAATTCACACAGCGTCCAATATGGTTTAAACACTTCTGCCCCTGTCCACAGTCTTTTGAACGCTTTCAGACGTTAACCAACGCTGATGTAATCGACTCATGAACCGATAAAGTTTATACTCGACACATAAACGAACACTGCTGACACACACGGTGCCATCTTGTCTTCAGGTTGTTTTTTTTTTATGTTTTCCTTCAAGACAATAAAAACTAATTAGCGTTTATTTTGGGCTAATTTACATCTTGCCCTGTGAAGTTTGTCATAAGGATCCCAATTACAGCTTTCTCAAATTCTGAGTTTGGACTTCGAGTAAAGCTGAAAAAAATAATAACTTACGATTTTCAAGTATGGTTGTCTTCTTATGAATGACCTTCTCAAACTCAACTCCTGTCTTAAATCCGTTACCATAAAGCAAGCTCTGACTTCAGTGGTCTCCTCTCAGTCTTTGCTCTCGATCTGTGCTTTCGTTTCTCGCTCCTGCCTCCTCCCATTTACAGTACACTGAATATCCTGTGTGGGGCGTGACAGGACCGAGGTCTGTATGAGTAACCACAGTATTTATTCTGGGAAACAGTTGCTGCTGAGTAATTTGCTTTTGAAAGCTGCACAAACATTTCATTTGTTAAACACAGTTCAAAGAACAGTTCATACTTTTGTTGGACAGACAAGAAGCAGCATTGCATCCGTGTTTTATGTATATTTCACAGCTTAGAAGTCAACATTACTTTCAAAGAACATTTAAGTTTAGGTTTAAGATTAAAATGACTGAAAAAAATACAATTATTCAAAAGCAACTTGTCCCAACTCTTGGGGTAAATGAAGCAAAGTAAAAGTGGAATGGTGGTAACGATAATGGTCAAGTAAAAGTATAAAACCTCTCAAAATACAAATACTAAAATGAAGTTAAAGTCCCTTGAGATTATAGGCTACTACAGAAGATTTTTTGAAATGAAATAATTCATTACACTTGATCTTTGAGTGATATTGAGCTATAACCCCCAAAACAAACATGATGAAACACATTAAATGAGATTTTATACATTCATTTTGATAGTCAAAAAGAAAAGTAACACTGAGAAATCTTAACACTCAATCATACAAACTAATCTGTATGTTGGAAAGGAAGGATATTCCATTGTTTCTTTAACTACAATAAATAAATAACATAACATAACATAATAACAAAGATTATTACACAATCACTGTGGGTGCGTTGAACGCAGAAAAAACGCTACTAATACAGTGAATGAATGAGGCACAGGAAAAACTTAATTTCAACATAATGCTGGTATAATCATAAGCTCACAATGTAGAAGTAATGCTCATTGTCCTTGCCCGACACATGCCTCTCTTACTTGGGATCACTTCATATTGCATATTTCAGGTAGAGTTTCCTCAGGCTTGAATGATGACGGGGCTGCACCACATCACTGGCAGGTTAAATTGGTCCTCTTATGGCAGCCGAGGAAAACAGCGGTAGTGGGAAAGAGGGATGCAGGAATGATGTCTCTCTTTCCTGAAGAAGACGGTTTGTCTGTATCTTCCTTCTGCAGGTAAAGGGATGATTGGCAGCTACACCGCCATCTGGTGATGAGTATGGTGTTATTTTGCAGTTTCCTCAGGAAAAACCTGTTGAGTTTCTTGAACTGGGATGCTGAGATCATCAGAGATTGTGGCTGTCTTTATGGCTCTGGTGGTGAAGTCGTGTCCTGGAAACTCTTTTGTTCTAAACTTTTCCTTCAGGAGTGGCTCTGAATTCCACCCTTGGTTTTTGGCAAACTTATAAGCACATCCAAAGAGATCAGGAAACATTGACACTAGGTCAACTTTGGCGGCGTCTTCAGGACTGCAGAAAGAGAAATAAAGTTGTAATACAAAGAAAATCAGTCATCTACAACATGCCAGTGATTCCCAACATATGAAGGCCCTTCATAATTTTTCACTGACTTTAACTTACTAGTGCGCATAGAGGTTTCGTATGAAGCGCAGTAATCCAAGCATGTCATCAGGGTAGGGTTTCTTCTTCTTCTTGCCCTCCAACTTCTCAACCAACTCTGGTGAAAACTGTAACACCAAACATTAATATACTTATGGATTATTTGGAATTCAGAAATATAAACTAGTGGGTAAAGAATATAATTATGTTGCAGTCACCTCTTTTTTCCACTGTTTGAAGGATTCATCACCAACACATTTTTCCAGCGAAGAAATTAATTCTGGGTCAGCGTTTCGACAGTTCTCCACCACCTTCAAGTTTCCAACCTCTTTCAAGCATTCAACTATCCTGTAAAATTAAATGTATGTTTAGGGTGCATGTAACCCAACCTTTTTCTCTAGTGCCATCATGCGGTCAATCTTTTCTTTGGTTTATGACCAAACAACTGAAATGTGTGTTTAGTAGTGATTAGCAAATATTAGCATGCTATCAGGATAAACTAAGATAGTGACGATGGTAACTGTAGTATAAACTTTTAGAGGTTTTGTTATAGTATAATGTTTAGAATATAAAGTATAAATTTGTTGTCACATTTTAATATGTGATCAACACCCTTTTTGTAGTAGATAGATTGTTTGTAATGTAACAAGAGTGAAAATATAAGTAAGACAATCAAAGTGTGAATAAACAAATGTGATGATATGTAATGAGTAAAAGTACTTAAAACTTAAAAAAGCAGTATAGAAGGCTGAAACTCAATTGTGTGAAAAAGGAAAAGAGATGAGGCAAAAAACAGAGGCAAGGCAGGAAACAATGCTATTCTAGCTACAAAACAAATAAACAAATCAGTTGAACTAATTGGCCATGATAAAAGAGATTCTACCTGTCAGTGGTCCAGAAGAAGGGATGACTCAAGCACTCTTCAACTTTTGGTCTGTTCTTTGGTTCCCCATCAATCATCCGCTCGATGAGATCCTTTGCCACCACATCTTGAACGTGGTCCAAAATGTACGTCCCTGTATGAATGTTGTACTCACATACACAGGGTATGTCACCAAAGGATGGTGTCCTCCAGAGAGGATGTAATAAATCAGCATGCCTGCCACCTGAAAAGCATAGCAGTTTAGTTACAGGATGATCTTTCACCTATTTAAAAAGAAAATTTGTGCAGCAAAAAAAACAAACCTGTATGTCAGTGCTCGACTTGTATGCTGCTTTAGATCGTACGTCTAAAGTCTCTTTGGCCATCCAGCATTTTGTTCCTGCACTGCCTGTGAGCAGAGTTGTTTGTCCTGTGAGCAATCTTCTACTTATTCCGAAATCTGCTAATCTCGCTCTGCCGTTAACATCTGCATGACAAATGATAGAGAACAATTTAAGGAAACAAAATCATATATTAAACAAAAAGAATCCAATATTGTGTACATTTATTTATTTATTTTAGTTCTCTTACCAATCAACACGTTCTGTGGTTTGAGATCCCGGTGGAGAATTTGAGGATTTCGACAGTGAAGAGCCTTTAAACTATCAAGGACCTGAAAGACCAGTTCCTTTTGACCACCGTCCATTTTTAACGTGTTCTTCCAAACTGTATTCACAAAGCTGAAGACCGAGATATCCAAAGTTCTCATCCTCTTCAAAGTCAATGTATCGTACAATAAATGCATCATAAAGCTTTGGAAGTCGTAGAATTCCCTCCTCATTCTTTAGCTCCTGATAGTTGCATTTAGACATTCTCTTAATAGCAACTTCAGTGCCATCATCTCTCAACCCTAAGAAGACCTCAGTACTATGACTTCCTTTTGCTATGCGAAACTCTGCATCATTCACATAAATCATGCTCCCTATTCTGGTCACTTCACTTTCATCAGTGCTTTCAAGCTTCTCTAACTTGTGTCTCCACCTCTTGCTGATTTGTAGCCATTTTCTTGATGATATCCTCAGGTTACAAAATGGCTTCACATTTGAAGGAGACTCCATAATAGGAACTGATGTTTGATCAGAGTTTGGTTTGCTGAAATGATTTTCAGTCGTCTGAGCACTTCTTTCAGATGGTCATTCATTTTCATGCCTGCAGAGATCAGTATGTCCTCAGGCACTGAAGTTACCCCCACTGATGTAAAGATGCTCGCTGCATGTTCAACTGAAAGTAAGTTTGCAAAAACACCGTACGTGTAGACTCTAATGTCAAAGGAGTGTTGTTCTTCGACAAAAGGGACAAGTGTTTTGCATAACTTCTCAACAAAGTTGGGGTCCCAGCCGTTCATGCCTTTTGTTTTCTGTGTTATCACATAGAGTGTTGGCAGAACAGCTCCCCATATATCAGGTCTCTCTTTTCTGTAAAGCTGGTCCAGCAGTTGGGGGATTATACCTAGTGCTTGCTCATCTGCAATGTCTTCCATTGTGCAGAAAACTGCATGTATAGCATGAACTACACTTGTTATCAATGTCTCAGGGATATCTGGAAAGCGACTAATAGTAATAGTAATGTAAGTGTCCAGATTTCCAGTGTTCTTTAGCCATTTGATACATTTTACCATGGTCAGATGGGTCTGAGGATACTCTCGCAGCATGTGACTGTCTAAAACTTTGAACACTTCTTCGGGTGATTCAACTTGCAAAGCAATTTCCATGACTTGCTTCAGAGTAACTGTGAGACAAGAGAGAGAGACAAAGTTATGATATATATATATATATATATATATATATATATATATATATATATGATAGACAAGTAGCCCAAATCTGCCTTTAGACTTGAAGCTTTAATCTTCCTATTGTTTTTCTGTTTCTTTCTAGTATTGTGAGAAACTCAAACTAAACTCCATTTGAAATGTACTTCCCTAAAGTACTCTATCTATCTATCTATCTATCTATCTATCTATCTATCTATCTATCTATCTATCTATCACTCTTTTAAAAAAAATCATGGACTATAGGTGTGCAAAATCATTTCAACTAAAACAGATAACCACACATAATGTTTCTGGAGCTATGGGCAGTGAGAGGCGGTGCACATGTAAATCATAAAAATATTTGTCGGTCTGGTGATTTACACAGCGAATGACCTTCTCAAGCTCAACTCCTGTCTTAAATCCGTTACCATAAAGCAAGCTCTGACTTCAGTGGTCTCCTCTCAGTCTGTGCTGTCAGTTGAATTAAATGGCCATGATGAAAGAGATGTCAGTGGTCCAGAAGAACTCCATTGTATGCGTATATGTGTACTGTATTCGTCAGGTTGACTCGTAGTTACATTTGGACAAAAAAAAACCCCATTCAAGTCAACACTGGACCTAAACACTAACACACAGCAACACACAACAACTTACCTTGTCAAAATGAAGTGTCCTCCGTCGAATATTTCTGTCAAAACTTGTGTTTTTTGCTTTTTTGCCGCGTTTTTCTGCTTCCGACTTTTCCTCTCTTCCGTCTGTCTGTCTGACTCTCTCTCTCTCTCTCTCTCTCTCTCTCTCTCTCTGTCTGTCACACACACACACACACGCAGGAGGAGATAGTCTGGGCTGTAGTGGGCTGCACCCGGCCGGCTGCACCGCACTGAAGTCTCCGTTACTGTTAGTTGTGAATGTTGAACATCAACTCGAGGTAATGTCTTGGTTTATGTCTTTATTATATTTATGCTTTAATGTATTTAGTGCAAGCTAACAGCAACATTAAGCGAAGTTGGAGACTGCTAAATGTCCGTAGTGTTACCACCTTGGACCACTCCTGAGGGAAGTTAGTCTGAGAAGTGTGATGAAGATGAAGCATCTGTTAGGTTCAGCATAGGCAGACAATATCAAACAGTTTGTCTTTATGGAAGTTCAAAGAGCTACATGTCATTACTGTTATCAAGCTGATTAGGGTAATAATGCAAACCTTGCAAAAAAATGTGTGCATTTTGACAAGAAAATGTATTTAAATAATGATTACAATTTTAACCCTTGTCCTTGTTTCTTCTGCTTTTTTTTTTTTGTCACGTCTGTCCCTGATGTGTCAGAAAAGCTCAGTTCAGTCTTCAGGAATATATTTCACCATCTATGTGTTTCCACATGTCTTAAGAAGATACGAGCAAAGTCACATGACCAAGGTATTTATTATTTTTTCTTCTTATCAGTCTGCTATAACGGCTATATGATCAAACAGATTATTATACCTAAATAACAGACAACAAAGTGTTGCATTTTAGTTACAATGACATAGAGCAGAGAGAAGTGGCACATCAGTCATTGAAATTCAGTAACTTCCAGTTGATCAGCTAATTCATATATTAATAACAGTTACTGATGATATAATAACAACAGTGATCAGATTTGAATCTAATTGCAACACAATTTACTCTAACTCTGATCTGAATCTTTTAAAAAGCATATGTTAATAAAGTCCATACTACAGATAAACTGAGAATTATATGGGAGGTAATTGAAAAAAGTGCTGTTGTTTATATTGTTTGTTTATTTTACAGTCACAATGATACAGTATGATGAAACATATCTTACAGTGATACTTTTATGCATTTATTTTGACACTGTAACTGTCACATTGAATATCATTATCATACTTAAGTATCTGAGTTGTTTAATGTACATTTTACAGAGAAATACCCATCTCCTGTATTTCTCTGACAGTCTTTCTGAAATGGCAGTACCTCTGAGAGGGGAGGGAGAGTGGGACAATCAAGAACAACTGAAGAAACTATAATGACTCAAAACACGCCTGTCCCAGCTCAAGAAAAAAATCAACATAGGATTTGATATCACTTTAAATTCTCTTACAATGAATTCTAACTCTTACAATGTAGGAATATCATGCAAAATATCGAGAAGAAATGTTTTATTTTATTTGTTTGATGATAAAAACAAAACTACAGCTGTAAAACTATATAAGCAGTGAAATGCAGACAAAGAATTAAAAGTAGAAGTGTATTGTTCCTTTTCAGGATAATGGTCAAGTGAAAGTATAAAATCTCTCCAAGTCAGAGCTGCTTCTTGCTATGGCAGACTATGTGGATGCATAGAGCCCTGCAGCCACCAGGGGAGGGATGATATGATAGGGAAGCTGTGACTTGTGTTGTACTTCACTATTAAAGTACAATATAACTATTATTCTTATTGTTGGTTTGTTTTCATTGTTTGAACTTTAAAATAGATGCTGATTTCTTGTATTTTTATTCACGATAATAGCTTTTGCTGATTTCTGTTGATCTTGTGCAGTGGCAAACTTGTGCTTTTCCCATTTATGATAAATTTGACAATGTCAATCGTGAAAAGCCTGTAGGAATCCATTTTTGTGCAGTCTTGTTAATAGTTAATATATAAGTATTAAAAACGCTCTGCTTATAAGACTCTTAAGTTGTTTTTGAAGTCCTTAATCCATTTTGAAGTCACTTCAAGTCACTGGGTTGAGACTCTTGAACTGGGACACCCAGGTGCTCCTCAAACTTTGTGGATGGCATCACAAAGCTGGTGGTGAAATGTTCTCTCTGAAACATTTCCTTCAAGAAGTCTCTGAATTCCACCCTTGGGTCTTGGCAAATTTGTAAACACATCCAAAGAGATCAGGAAATAAGGCCATCACATCAATTTGGGCTGCATCCTTAGCACTGCAAACAAAAATGGATATTTCATTATGAATTATTAAAACCCAGCATGCAAATCTTTAACATTCCTCTGCTTTGTTTATGACAGCCATGACCACATGAATAAAATGTTTGCTGTCCAACTTTAAACTTAATGACTGATGCACTCTTTGTCTGTCATGTTTCATCTACTGCTAATCCATTTTATAATAATAAAAGTACAAGTGATCAGCTGACCAGAAGTCGAATTTATTACCTTTGGCTTCAAAGGAAGTAAACAGTTCCACATATAAGTAATTATAACTATTAGTGTTTTGTACAGAAAGTTACCTGAAAAATACAATTAACCATTTAAGTAATGCCCATATTCAGTGATGTCATTTCCTGTTAGCACCATGAAAATCACAAAGACTGTACATTTGGTACCCTCAAAGACGATGTCTGATCAGAGCAGTAAGCTCTATCAGCTGATTATGAAATTCATTTCTGCTGACTAGGACCGAAATGTAATAAAATGCACATCAACTTGAGCTGCATCCTTAGCACTGCAAACAAAAGCATACAGGTGCACAGTATCAGCAAGAACAAAATGTATAGTCTGTACATTATGCATAAGACTTACATTGTCTTTAAGTGTATAATTATTGTTTCAGTGTTGATAAATTATGGAGAATTGTTTTTTAGTGATATTTTAAAGCCTTGCATGACTTTCAAGTCAGTTTCACTCACTAATGCTCATGAAGGTTTCGTATGAAGCGCAGTAATCCCAGTGTGTTGTCAGGGTAGGCTTTGTTCTTGGCATCCATCTTCTGGACCAACTCTGGTGGAAACTGCAACACCAAAATAATAATTAGTCATGAAGTTTAAATTAGGAATAGAGAAGGAAGAGTTGTTACGTTGCAGTCACCTTATCTTTCCACTGTTTGAAGGATACATTGCCAGCACATTCTTCAAGCGAAGAAATTAATTTCAGGTCAGCATTTCGACAGTTTGCCACCTCCTCCCTGTTACCTGTCCTTCTCAAGTATTCAACTCTAGGAAAAAAGTTTATTTTAGGATATATGAATTGCAGAATAAACAGAACATTAAAAAGTATCATATCATGCAAGAGTTGCCCAATCATAGCTTAACAACTGTAAATCAACATGAGAGACCTGGTATGGATTTCTCCATGTGCCAAAGCAGTATACATGATTGATAATCAGAAATAGAATAACACAACTGTCAGGTTATGTAAGCTGCAAACTTTAGACTACCTTGCTAACTAGCTACTTAATTCTAGCATTAATTCCAAAGCCAGGAAACAGAGTTGTTTTCATCTATTCTATGGAATATCTCACTGTCCCCTGGGTACAATGGCTCAAAATTTTGTTCAGAGATCATGGTTCCTATTGGATAAATTGTAATGACTTTGGTGATTTGTAGGTTTGAGTGAAATGCATTAAAAACTGTTAGATGATGTTGGCATTAAATTTGGTACTGACATTAATGTTCCTTAAAGGGAATTGTAATAATTTACTCTAGCACCATTATCACTATGACACTGAAAGTGTGCACTGTGGGCCCGATAAGCACACCGAACTTCAAAAGCAGCAGTGGGTGCAGCCAGGATGAGGATATAGTAGCAGACTTCACCCTGCCTGTGTGGCTATTCAGAATTGTGAGGTATGAACACATTTCATCCAGAACCAAAAATGCCAACCTGTTGGTGTGGCTAGATGAAAAGAGGATCACCAATCATTAAAATCGTCTATGAACGATGAATGTTGGAACCAAATTTCATGATTCATCTCATCAATTCATCAATCAGTCAGTTGTTTCTTCCTTACCTTTCAGTGGTCCAGAAGAAGGGATGACTCAAGCATTCTTCAACTTTTGGTCTGTTCTTTGGTTCTGCATCAATCATCCACTCAATGAGATCCTTTGCCACCACATCTTGAACGTGGTCCAAAGTGTACATCCCTTCATGAATGTTCTCATTTATAGGACTTGTCACCAAAAGGATGGTGTCCACCAGAGAGGGTATAATAAATCAGCATGCCTGCCACCTTAAGAATTAACAGAATATTTTTGTAATTAAGGAAGATTTCTCCCAAGTCATTAGTTAAGTTTGAGTAGAAAAACTGACCTGTACATCAGTATTCGGTTTGTATGGGATGTCATCTTCTTCTGCTAAAGTCTCCTTGGCCATCCAGCATTTCGTTCCTGCACTGCCTGTGCGATAAGTTGTTTGGCCTTTCAGTAACCTTCTACTTATGCCAAAATCAGCTAATCTTGCTCTCCCGTTAACATCTGCAGGACAAATCAGGTAGACAAACTCAGGAAACAAATGATGTATGTTAATTATAAATTCAAATATTCAGGATATATTTTACGTTTCTTACCAATCAAAACATTCTGCGGTTTGAGATCCCGTGGAGAATGGAGGATTTTGACAGTGAAGCACCCTTAAACTCTCGAGAATCTGATAGACAAGTTTCTTTTTAACAGACCATCGTCGTTGTTTCTGATACATTCCTCCAAAGTGTATTCACAAAGCTGAAGACCAAGATATCCAAAGTTCTCATCCTCTGCAGCATCAACATATCATACAATAGATGGATGATCAAGCTCTGGAAGTCGTAGAATTCCTTCTTCATTCTTGAGCACTGATAGTTGCATTTAGACATTCTCTTAATAGCAACTTCAGTGCCATCATCTCTCAGCCCCAAGAAGACCTCAGTACCATCACTTCCCTTTGCTATGCGAATTCTCCATCATTCACATAAATCATGCTCCCAATTCTGGTCACTTTACTTTCATCAGTGCTCAGAAGCTTCTCTACTTTTCTTTCCACTTCTTGCTGATTTGTAGCCATTTGTGTGTTCTTGATGATATAGTCGGGTTGAAGTGGAATGGCTTCACATTTGAAGTAGATTCCACAATAGGAGCTGATGTTTGATCAGTTTCAGCAGTTAAAACTTCATCATTTGTGTTTTCTGCCTTTTCCTTCTTTTTCTTTTCTTCTTCTTTTCTTCTTGGATCCTGGTAAGGCTGTACAGTCCTCACATTCCGAGTTTGGTTTGCTGAAATGATTTTTCAGTCGTCTGAGCAGTTCTTTCAGTTTGTCATTCATTTTCATATCTGCAGATGTCAGTATGTCCTCAGGCACTGAAGTTACCCCACTGATGTAAAGATGCTCACTGCATGTTCAACTGAAAGTAAGTTTGCAAATATGCTGTATGTGAAGACTCTAATGTCAGAGGAGTATTGTTCCTCTACAAAGGAGCCACTGTTTTGCATAACTTCTCAACAAAGTTGGGGTCCCAGCCATTCATGCCTTTTGTTTTCTGTGTTATCACATAGAGTGTTTGCAGCACAGCTTCCCATATTTTAGGTCTCTCTTTCTGTAAAGCTGGTCCAGTAGTTTGTCAATAATAGCTAGTGCTTGCTCATTTGGTATGTCTTCCATTGTGCAGAGAACTGCACATAAGCTATGAATTACACTTGTTATCAATGTCTCAGGGACATTTGGAAAGCGACTAATAACGCCCTCAATGTAGTGTTCACGTTTTCGGTGTCCTTCAGCCATTTGATACTTCCTCTCTGTATTTTTCTTCACTTGGCCCAGTAAAATTAAAGAGAATTTCAATCATGGTCAGATGGGTCTGAGGATCCTCCCGCAGCATGTGACTGTCAAAAGTTTTGAACACTTCTTCAGGTGATTTCACTCGCACATCAATTGCAATGTCCAGAAATATTTGATTTTTGAGCATAATTTATGTCCTTTTGATGCAAGTTATGAATCATTTGAGATAATTTTTCATTGTGCGTAATATGTTCAGGATCATTGACAGAAAACGATGTTACCCGTGCACCAGCAGAGATGAGCTCTTTCATGACATCTTCCCTGTTACCGATAGCAGCAAGTTGCAGTGGTGTGATTTTCTGTGGATTCCATACATTTGGTTTAGCGTTTGCTTCCAGCAGTTTCTCAACAAAGATAAGTGGAGCGTTGAATAGTGAGACATAATGCAAAGGTGTTAAGCCAGTATGGGAACCACAGTTTGGGTCTGCACCCTGATGCAAAAGGAAACTACAAATATCCATATTGTGATTTACCACAGCAGCAATCAGTGGGGTTATATAGTCTTCCACTTCTCTGCATGGGTATGTTTGATTAATGTTGTTGTCCTTTAGCAATTTTTGAGCTTCTTGAGGTTGTTGTTAAGTACACACTGTATTATAGGATGTGTGTCTCTTGGTGGGAATAATTATAACTCTGTGATGATATTCATTGTTTTGTTTTCGTGTAACTGTGAAAAGACAAAATTATGACATTATTGTTAAACATTTGCTGCCATTTTAAACCTTATACCTTATCGACTGAGCACTGTCGTGTTCTGAGTGATACATACATACTTTTACACGTAATATAACAGAAGCACACATAGAATTGCTTAGGCGCACACATGGATACACAATCACACAGATGTGGAAACACATTCATAGCACAGCCAGGAAACTCCTTTTGGAGAGGTCTTGGCATCAACAATGTCGTCTTCTGGCACAACTGCCAGAATTAATTGCCTGTTCCGCCAGATAACATTCACCACCAGTACTGACTTGTTTTGCCAGGTTGCATTGAACAGATCATGGAGAAGGCAACCTGGCTACCTGAGCGTGTATATGTGAGAGACACACATTTCTGGGAACTTCTCTTGAAACTCAGGGATACTCAGAGCATTGCCTACGTGATCATAATAAAATTCAGGATGTTTGGGTCCATATTTGGTGGTTTGGTTATGAAACTATGATGTAAGAATGGTTATTAAAAACTGTGTAAGTAAGTAAAGGAATTCGGATTAAGCTGTCTCTGTGTCTTTCTTTCATTGAGTTTTCTTCACAACAGCACATACAGCACAGCACATACAGGTGTGCTAAATAATTTCAACTAAACCTCTATATATGCTATACAGTATGTACTGTATTTGCCATGTTGAGTAGTAATTGCATTTGGACAGAAATTTTATGTTTTAACACACACAAAGTCTCACACCAAGCCTTCACTGACTGTTCAGGTTGCTCATTCAGGTTGACAACCAGAATTTACCTTTAAACAAAATTAACTTACTGTGTCGAAATAGGTGTCCTTCGGACAACGTTCCTCTGTTCCTTCTTTTCTCTGTTGTAGTGTGTGTATTAGACAGGAAGAGACCCGTTAGAAATGGGCTGGGCTTCTCCAAGACACGTAAGGACATGCACTTCCTCTGAGATCTCTCTGAACAGTCTTATTTAACTGTACAGTCACCCGCCATAGACCTACCCGAAACCCCACTGGACACGTCTGTTTTGGTCAGTCCTGCACGCGACTTCAGACCCCACCAGGAGTGTTTCAGAAGCGGAGTGTTTAGCCCAAGATTTGGTCATTTTCTTGGTTTATGTGCTTCTAAACATGCTTCTAAATGTGTTAATATGCTACGTAGTTAATTAGTTTCGCTTTTGTCTGTTTTTACCGGCAGTTTGCACGGGGTATTTTATTTTGAAAATCTACCGGATTCTCTATGCTTTTTCTGTGTCTAGCTTCCGCCCGCTGGAGGTGCTCTGTGTAAACTGCTGTTCACGGGCCGCTCTCTTGCCTCCTAGCACCGTTCCAGAGCACCGTCAGCGGGACGCGTTCCACACAGAGTCCAGAACCCGGGTTGGCGTCCATGTTCGGTGCCCACCACAGGAAAAGACAGTGTATTCAGTGTTGTTGCACAAGCATTGTTCCCACGCATTCTGTAATAAATATGTCCAGGCATGAGCAGAGGTGCTGTCAAATGTTCTAATGCAGTGTTTCTCAATCCTGGTCCTCGGGACCACTGCCCTGCATGTTTTAGATGTTCCTCCTCCACCACACCTGATTCAAATGAGTGGCTCATTATCAGGCCACTGCAGAGCTTGATGACGAGCTGATCATTTGAATCAGGTGTGGTGGAAGAGGTGAAAACATCTACATGAGGCAGTGGTCCCAGGACCAGGATTGAGAAACACTGTTCTAAAGGACATAAAGAAAAAGATATGTTAAAAACAAATCAATCTTGTCTGTCATAACGCAGCCAGCAGGATCAGCATCCGGCTGCTATGGCAGATTCCCTACAGCTTCCCACACATCAGCATCAGACCGAAGAAGTACACTAGATCACGCTTCACTCTCAATACTTTAGAGAACTTTTCTTGTTGATTGTGTGGTCCATGCTAGTGAAACCGGGTTATATCCATAACTTTAAGTTTGTTTCTAAGTGAGAGTCACAGAGAACAAGGATTCAGACTCAATCTATCAGTGAGCTGGCATTCATGAGGTGGATTTAGCTTCCTTCTTTGACTCAAGTTCAGAACAAAACCAAAATTAAGCTTTTAATCAGCTTGTTTATCCTCGTTTTCTGTTCCAATATTTGGTTTGAATGTTTAAAATTTTAAGGAATTTATTAAGGAGTTCATCCCTTGCAATGCAGTAAATACAGTCCATCCAATCTGCTGCTCCATTACCAACTATACTGCAAATGCATAAATGTAACCTCTGTTACGGTTACAGGTTATCTCTATCTCATAAAAAATGTCAAGGTTTTTGCGTGCATACAGACTACTTTGTTGGTGATGGTTGCTGTGGCTTACAATTATACAAATGGAGGAAAGAGCATACGTTTTTCAAATCATTTTATTTTCATTACTTACTTAATTTTTTTATTTCACTGAAACCAAACCTACACCCTTGCCTGTCCTTGATAGATAGCACAGAAACAGGAAGACAAAGAGGCAAATTTCTGATCACTGCTCAAAGTCCCAAGATGCGTCAGCTGCTGCAGTATGATGCTGCTCCTCCTGCTGTGACATTCTGATGTTTGTTTGAACCAACAGAGCCAAAGTAGGCACATACAATGTGGATGTGAAGCCAGCCAAAATGCCAGTTTGTTTAATGTTGAAGTATGTAACCTCATTTGACAAAGACATATAATATAACTCTGTAATATGTACCTCGCATGTGATGATAGTATATATAGTATTGTGTGTATTATGGTGGTAAAGCATGACAAGGGATTGATTTAAAAAGCTAAGAACATTGAGCCTTTAGCAGGTGGCCAGACTATGGTAAAGAAATGTCTTAATAACCCCAAACACATGTAGATTAATGATGCCATAGACTGCTATAATACATACAGTGTGATACCACAACACAAATTAGCATTTGCTATAGCATAGCGGGGAAAAAATGGGCTGGGGATTTATATGAATACTCACTTTGAATGGCATGAAGGATGGTGACATCATATTATGTACATGTGACATAATTCACAGTGATCAATGAATGATAAAACATTATCATCTTCACTGAGACGGAAAGAAGATTTTTTTAGATTGATAAGAGGAATGTTTAAAATTGTTGTGGATCAGAAGTCTAGATCTTGAGACAGAGACCCGACTGGATCTGGAACACACACAAAAACAAACAAACAAAAAACAAAACAAAAAAATCTAAATTAAAAAAATTGAATCTAATCTTCAAAAAAGGCACCAGACATCTTCAAAGTTGAATGCAGTATGGTTTCATTCTCTTCAGAAAACAAAACCTGAGTCCATTCATGAAGAGAACTGATTTCTTAGCTCTTTTATAGTTTCACGAACAGCAGATTTTAATACCATGTTCATTTCTCATCCAATAAAACATAATAATATCTAAAAATCAAAAGATGTTTTGACATATTAAAGGAGGAAAATGTCAATTGTGAAAAGGCCTGTTGGACTTTTAACTCTTAAATTGTTTTTGAAGTCCTTAATCCACTTTGAACTTCACTTCAAGTCACTGGGTTGAGACTCTTGAACTGGGACACCCAGGTGCTCCTCAAGGTTTATCAATGGCATCACAAAGCTGGTGGTGAAGTGTTCTCTCTGAAACATTTCCTTCAAGGAGTCACTGAATTCCACCCTTGGGTCTTGGCAAATTTGTAAACACATCCAAAGAGGTCAGGAAATAAGGCCATCACATCAACCAGGGCTGCATCCTTAGCACTGCAAACAAAGATAAATATTTTATTATGAAGTATTAAAACCCAGCTTGCAAATCTTTCACAGTCATCTAGTTTACTCATGACAGGTATGACCACTGCGAAACCATTTTATAATAATAAAAGGACAAGTAGTCGAGTGGCCAGAAATTTAATTACTCACTTATGGCTTCAAATGAGGTAAACACTTCAGCATAATCATTACTATTTGTGCTTTGTACAGAAAGTTACCAGCAATATTACTTAAATCAACTATTTAAGTAATGTCAAAAATGTGATGATGTCATTTCCTCCGTTAATATCAAGAAAATCATAGTGACTGCACTTACGGGTTTTATCAGAGACAGGGTCTTTGATAAAGACATAGCTTGCTTGTTTTTGGCAGTTGGCTCTATAAGCTGATTATAAAATTCAATTGAACTCCATCTGCTGACTAAGACTGAAATGTACTGAAATGCACTGAACAGGCAAGTAAATTGACTTTGTTTTAGGATGATCAAATTAAGTGCCACAGTATTCTTTTGCTTTTCACCATTTGATAACTATAAAATACTGTGGTTATGTAAAAACTGTTCAGGGTATACAGGTGCACAGTATCAGCAAGAACAAAATGTATAGTCTGTACATTATGCATAAGACTTACATTGTCTTTAAGTGTATAATTATTGTTTCAGTGTTGATAAATTATGGAGAATTGTTTTTTAGTGATATTTTAAAGCCTTGCATGACTTTCAAGTCAGTTTCACTCACTAATGCTCATGAAGGTTTCGTATGAGCGCAGTAATCCCAGTGTGTTGTCAGGGTAGGCTTTGTTCTTGGCATCCATCTTCTGGACCAACTCTGGTGGAAACTGCAACACCAAAATAATAATTAGTCATGAAGTTTAAATTAGGAATAGAGAAGGAAGAGTTGTTACGTTGCAGTCACCTTATCTTTCCACTGTTTGAAGGATACATTGCCAGCACATTCTTCAAGCGAAGAAATTAATTTCGGGTCAGTATTTCGACAGTTTGCCACCTCCTCCCTGTTACCTGTCCTTCTCAAGTATTCCACTCTGAAAAAAAAAGTTTATTTTAGGATATATGAATTGCAGAATAAACAGAACGTTAAAAAGTATCATATCATACTGAAGCAACAGTTGCCCAATCATAGCTTAACAACTGTAAATCAGCACGACAGACCTGGTATGGATTTCTCCATGTGCCAAAGCAGTATACATGATTTATAATCAGAAATACAATAGCACAACTGTCAGGTTATGTAAGCTGTAAACTTTAGACTACCTTGCTAACTAACTACCTACTTCTAGCATTAATTCCAAAGCCAGGAAACAGAGTTGTTTTCATCTATTCTATGGAATATCTCACTGTCCCTGGGTGCAATGGCTCAAAATTTTGTTCAGAGATCACGGTTCCTATTGGATGAATTGTAATGACTTTGGTGATTTGTAGGTTTGAGTGAAATGCATTAAAACTGTTAGATGCATTGGCATTAAATTTGGTACTGACATTAATGTTCCTTAAAGGGAATTGTAATAATTTACTCTAGCACCATTATCACTATGACACTGAAAGTGTGCACTGTGGGCCGATAAGCACCCGAACTTCAAAAGCAGCAGTGGGTGCAGCCAGGATGAGGATATAGTAGCAGACTTCACCCTGCCTGTGTGGCTATTCAGAATTGTGAGATATGAACACATTTCATCCAGAACCAAAAATGCCAACCTGTTGGTGTGGCCAGATGAAAAGAGGATCACCAATCATTAAAATCGTCTATGAACGATGAATGTTTGAACCAAATTTCATGATTCATCTCATCAATTCATCAATCAGTCATTTGTTTCTTCCTTACCTTTCAGTGGTCCAGAAGAAGGGATGACTCAAACATTCTTCAACTTTTGGTCTGTTCTTTGGTTCTGCATCAATCATCCACTCAATGAGATCCTTTGCCACTACATCTTGAACGTGGTCCAAAGTGTACATCCCTTCATGAATGTTGCTCTCACATTTATAGGACTTGTCGCCAAAAGGATGGTGTCCACCAGAGAGGGTATAATAAATCAGCATGCCTGCCACCTTAGAATTAACAGAACATTTTTGTAATTAAGGAAGTATTTTTCGCCAAGTCATTAGTTAAGTTTGAGTAGAAGAAAAACTGACCTGTACATCAGTATTCGGTTTGTATGGGATGTCATCTTCTTCTGCTAAAGTCTCCTTGGCCATCCAGCATTTCGTTCCTGCACTGCCTGTGCGATAAGTTGTTTGGCCTTTCAGTAACCGTCTACTTATGCCAAAATCAGCTAATCTTGCTCTCCCGTTAACATCTGCAGGACAAATCAGGTAGACAAACTCAGGAAACAAATGATGTATGTTAATTATAAATTCAAATATTCAGGATATATTTTACGTTTCTTACCAATCAAAACATTCTGCGGTTTGAGATCCCGGTGGAGAATTGGAGGATTTTGACAGTGAAGCACCCTTAAACTCTCGAGAATCTGATAGACAAGTTTCTTTTTTAACAGACCATCGTCGTTGTTTCTGATACATTCCTCCAAAGTGTATTCACAAAGCTGAAGACCAAGATATCCAAAGTTCTCATCCTCTGCAGCATCAACATATCGTACAATAGATGGATGATCAAGCTCTGGAAGTCGTAGAATTCCTTCTTCATTCTTGAGCACTTGATAGTTGCATTTAGACATTCTCTTAATAGCAACTTCAGTGCCATCATCTCTCAGCCCCAAGAAGACCTCAGTACCATCACTTCCCTTTGCTATGCGGAATTCTGCATCATTCACATAAATCATGCTCCCAATTCTGGTCACTTTACTTTCATCAGTGCTCAGAAGCTTCTCTAATTTTCTTTTCACTTCTTGCTGATTTGTAGCCATTTGTGTGTTCTTGATGATATAGTTGGGTTGAAGTGGAATGGCTTTACATTTGAAGTAGATTCCACTATAGGAGCTGATGTTTGATCAGTTTCAGCAGTTAAAACTTCATCATTTGGGTTTTCTGCCTTTTCCTTTTTCTTTTTCTTTTCTTCTTCTTCTTGGATCCTGGTAAGGCTGTACAGTCCTCACATTCCGAGTTTGGTTTGCTGAAATGATTTTTCAGTCGTCTGAGCAGTTCTTTCAGTTTGTCATTCATTTTCATATCTGCAGATGTCAGTATGTCCTCAGGCACTGAAGTTACCCCCACTGATGTAAAGATGCTCACTGCATGTTCAACTGAAAGTAAGTTTGCAAATATGCTGTATGTGAAGACTCTAATGTCAGAGGAGTATTGTTCCTCTACAAAGGGAGCCACTGTTTTGCATAACTTCTCAACAAAGTTGGGGTCCCAGCCATTCATGCCTTTTGTTTTCTGTGTTATCACATAGAGTGTTTGCAGCACAGCTTCCCATATTTTAGGTCTCTCTTTTCTGTAAAGCTGGTCCAGTAGTTTGTCAATAATAGCTAGTGCTTGCTCATTTGGTATGTCTTCCATTGTGCAGAGAACTGCACGTAAGCTATGAATTACACTTGTTATCAATGTCTCAGGGACATTTGGAAAGCGACTAACAACGCCCTCAATGTAGGTGTTTACGTTTTCAGTGTCCTTCAGCCATTTGATACTTCCCTCTCTGTATTTTTCTTCACTTGGCCCAGTAAAATTAAAGAGAATTTCAATCATGGTCAGATGGGTCTGAGGATCCTCCCGCAGCATGTGACTGTCAAAAGTTTTGAACACTTCTTCAGGTGATTTCACTCGCACATCAATTGCAATGTCCAGGAAATATTTGATTTTTGAGCATAATTTATGTCCTTTTGATGCAAGGTTATGAATCATTTGAGATAATTTTTCATTGTGCGTAATATGTTCAGGATCATTGACAGAAAACGATGTTACCCGTGCACCAGCAGAGATGAGCTCTTTCATGACATCCTCCCTGTTACCGATAGCAGCAAGTTGCAGTGGTGTGATTTGATGTAGATTCCATACATTTGGTTTAGCGTTTGCTTCCAGCAGTTTCTCAACAAAGATAAGTGGAGCGTTGAATAGTGAGACATAATGCAAAGGTGTTAAGCCAGTATGGGAACCACAGTTTGGCTCTGCACCCTGATGCAAAAGGAAACTACAAATATCCATATTGTGATTTACAACAGCAGCAATCAGTGGGGTTATATAGTCCTTCACCTTTCTGCATGGGTATGTTTGATTAATGTTGTTGTCCTTTAGCAATTTTTTGAGCTCCTTGAGGTTGTTGTTAAGTACACACTGTATTATAGGATGTGTGTCTCTTGGTGGGACAAATTGTAACTCTCTGATGATATTCATTTCTTTGTTTCCGAGTAACTGTGAAAAAGACAAAATTATGACATTATTGTTAAACATTAGACACCTTGAGCACATACAGCACAGCACATACAGGTGTGCAAAATCATTTCCTAAAACTCTATATGCTATATGTACTGTATTTGCAAGGTTGAGTAGTAATTTCATTTGGACAAAGAACATTCACAGTTAACACTGGACGTAAACACTAGAAGTGCTCATGCTTAAGATTCAATATTTTATGTTTCATACACACACAAAGTGTCACACGAGGCACTCACTGATTGTTTAAGCTTTTCACTTCCTGTTCAGACTGTCAACCAGAATTCAACTTTGAACATGCACAGCTTTGAAATGTTTTTTGGTCAAAGTTGGGACAAGGATGAAGTATTGTCTTTGTAAGTAAATGTTCATTATGATTGATTATGATTATGATGACATCAAATAACTAGAAGAATAGATCATGTATACGGGCAGACCTACAGTGTTGTTCTTTGAAGTGAGCACACTGATCATTTTAAAACATAATTTGAAGATCAATGTTGGAGGACTGAAGGAAAATTAACTTACATTGTCAAAGTGAAGTGTCCTCTGTAGCAAAACTTAATATGCAGCGCTTTTTCTCTATTCCTGTCTGTCGCTTTTTCTCTCTAACTTTTCCTCTCTGTCTTGGTCCTCCCACTTAGAGCCAGTGCAGTTGAACGGGACAGGAAATGATGTGTAGGGTGAAATGGGTTGGGTTTGACCAGCAGGGGGCATACTAAAATACATTCCTGATGATGTGGTAAAATAATGACAGACTTGTTTGACTTTTTCACTCCTCCACATTATATAAAAATAGGCAAAATGGTCAAAGACAAAGAAATAAGAGGATCATAAGCACTTATCAAGTGTACCAGGAAACCCTCAGGCATAGAGAAATGGTTTCACCCTAATGCTCATCAGCCAATGGGAACTTACGACACTCACCCGTTTGAACTGGATGAACCAGAAATATGTGAGATTAATGCCCAAGATCACACGTTGTCAACATGTTAATGTGTCAACATTGATTACATGCAACCTGAAGACTTCAGTACTGTTACAGTTAGAGCTTGTGGATAGAGTGCACTGTAATATTTTACAGGCAGATCAACCAATATCTAACTGTTATTCATGGTAAATTTATAAGATATGAACATTTATTGACAGATTACCTCTGTTGACACATTTGTAATAAGATTTAAGACTGTTAATTTAAAGAGATTTATTGACTGTTTGAATCATTTTTTGAAGTAACATAATTCTGCTGTTATTTAAAAGATAAACGTTATCTTTCATGCTATCTACAATTTGTAGACTTTAATTGTATTTACTCAGTATTTCTGTGATTTTATTCTGTGTTTATTACAATAAAAAAATTGCAACTGCAAAAAATTTGACTGTAAAAAAGACGAATACATACATGGAAAAGCTTTGATTTTACAGTCACAGTGATACATTATGATGAAACATATCTTACAATGACACTTTTATGCATTCATTTTGACACTGTAACTTTCACATTGAATGTGATTAAAATCAAATCATATTCAGGTATCTACATTTCATAAATCCCCTGAGTTGTTTAATGTACATTTTGCAGCTTATAAGTCAACATTTATTTCAAACAACATAAATGCCCATCTCCTGTATTTCTCTCACAGTCTTTCTGAAATGGCAGTACTTCTGAGAGGCTATGACAACAGGTAATGAGACAAGGCCAGTAGGACAATCAAGAACAACTTAAGAAACTATAATGACTCAAAACACTACTGTCCCAGCTCAAGAAAGAAATCAACATTTGATATTACTCTTAATTCTCTTACAATGAATGCTAACTCTTACAATGTAGGAATATCATGCAAAAACTCAAGAATACATTTTTTTAATTGTATGATAAAAACAAAACTGCAGCTGTATTAAGTCATTTTCCAAGTCCTTAATTCATTTTGAAGTCACTTCAAGTCACTGGGTTGAGACTCTTGAACTGGAACACCCAGCTGCTCCTCAAACTTTGTGGATGGCATCACAAAGCTGGTGGTGAAATGTTCTCTCTGAAACATTTCCTTCAAGGGAGTCTCTGAATTCCACCCTTGGGTCTTGGCAAATTTGTAAACACATCCAAAGAGATCAGGAAATAAGGCCATCACATCAATTTGGGCTGCATCCTTAGCACTGCAAACGAAAATGGATATTTCATTATGAATTATTAAAACCCAGCATGCAAATCATTAACATTCATCTACTTTGCCATGACCACATGAATAAAATGTTTTCTGTCCTACTGTAAACTTAATGACTGATGCACTCTGTTTTCAGTTTTGTCTGTCATGTTTCATCTACTGCTAATCCATTTTATAATAATAAAAGTACAAGTGATCAGCTGACCAGAAGTCTAATTTATTACTTTTGGCTTCAAAGGAAGTAAACAGTTCCACATATAAGTAATTATAACTAGTAGTGTTTTGTACAGAAAGTTACCAGAAAAATACAATTAATCACTTAAGTAATGCCCATATTCAATGATGTCATTTCCTGTTAGCACCATGAAAGTCACTGACTGCACTTTTGGGATCGTCTAAGACATAGTTTGATCAGAGGTAGCAGTAAGCTCTATCAGCTGATTATGAAATTCATTTGAATCTTAAACTCCATCTGCTGACTAAGACCGAAATGTAATGAAATGCACTGAACATCCACAAATTGACTTTGTTTTAGGATGATCAAATTAAGTGCCACAGTATTCTTTTGCTTTTCACCATTTGATAACTATAAAATACTGTGGTTATGTAAAAACTGTTCAGGTATACAGGTGCACAGTATCAGCAAGAACAAAATGTATAGTCTGTACAT
Organism: Miichthys miiuy; assembly: GCA_036365135.1. Classification (NCBI taxonomy): domain Eukaryota; kingdom Metazoa; phylum Chordata; class Actinopteri; family Sciaenidae; genus Miichthys; species Miichthys miiuy. The sequence goes on from CM071605.1 coordinate 2,647,812, forward strand.
TATGCATAAGACTTACATTGTCTTTAAGTGTATAATTATTGTTTCAGTGTTGATAAATTATGGAGAATTGCTTTTAGTGATATTTTAAAGCCTTGCATGACTTTCAAGTCAGTTTCACTCACTAATGCTCATGAAGGTTTCATATGAAGCGCAGTAATCCCAGTGTGTTGTCAGGGTAGGCTTTGTTCTTGGCATCCATCTTCTGGACCAACTCTGGTGGAAACTGCAACACCAAAATAATAATTAGTCATGAAGTTTAAATTAGGAATAGAGAAGGAAGAGTTGTTACGTTGCAGTCACCTTATCTTTCCACTGTTTGAAGGATACATTGCCAGCACATTCTTCAAGCGAAGAAATTAATTTCGGGTCAGCATTTGGCAGTTTGCCACCTCCTCTCTGTTACCTGTCCTTCTCAAGTATTCCTCTGAAAAAAAGTTTATTTTAGGATATATGAATTGCAGAATAAACAGAACATTAAAAGTATCATATCATGCAAGAGTTGCCCAATCATAGCTTAACAACTGTAAATCAACATGAGAGACCTGGTATGGATTTCTCCATGTGCCAAAGCAGTATACATGATTGATAATCAGAAATAGAATAACACAACTGTCAGGTTATGTAAGCTGCAAACTTTAGACTACCTTGCTAACTAGCTACCTAATTCTAGCATTAATTCCAAAGCCAGGAAACAGAGTTGTTTTCACCTATTCTAATTGTGAGGTATGAACACATTTCATCCAGAACCAAAAATGCCAACCTGTTGGTGTGGCCAGATGAAAAGAGGATCACAAATCATTAAAATCGTCTATGAACGATGAATGTTGGAACCAAATTTCCTGATTCATCTCATCAATTCATCAATCAGTCAGTTGTTTCTTCCTTACCTTTCAGTGGTCCAGAAGAAGGGATGACTCAAGCATTCTTCAACTTTTGGTCTGTTCTTTGGTTCTGCATCAATCATCCACTCAATGAGATCCTTTGCCACCACATCTTGAACGTGGTCCAAAGTGTACATCCCTTCATGAATGTTGCTCTCACATTTATAGGACTTGTCGCCAAAGGATGGTGTCCACCAGAGAGGGTATAATAAATCAGCATGCCTGCCACCTTAAGAATTAACAGAACATTTTTGTAATTAAGGAAGTATTTTTCGCCAAGTCATTAGTTAAGTTTGAGTAGAAGAAAACTGACCTGTACATCAGTATTCGGTTTGTATGGGATGTCATCTTCTTCTGCTAAAGTCTCCTGGCCATCCAGCATTTCGTTCCTGCACTGCCTGTGCGATAAGTTGTTTGGCCTTTCAGTAACCGTCTACTTATGCCAAAATCAGCTAATCTTGCTCTCCGTTAACATCTGCAGGACAAATCAGGTAGACAAACTCAGGAAACAAATGATGTATGTTAATTATAAATTCAAATATTCAGGATATATTTTCGTTTCTTACCAATCAAAACATTCTGCGGTTTGAGATCGGTGGAGAATTGGAGGATTTTGACAGTGAAGCACCCTTAAACTCTCGAGAATCTGATAGACAAGTTTCTTTTTAACAGACCATCGTCGTTGTTTCTGATACATTCCTCCAAAGTGTATTCACAAAGCTGAAGACCAAGATATCCAAAGTTCTCATCCTCTGCAGCATCAACATATCGTACAATAGATGGATGATCAAGCTCTGGAAGTCGTAGAATTCCTTCTTCATTCTTGAGCACTTGATAGTTACATTTAGACATTCTCTTTAGCAACTTCAGTGCCATCATCTCTCACCCCAAGAAGACCTCAGTACCATCACTTCCCTTTGCTATGCGGAATTCTGCATCATTCACATAAATCATGCTCCCAATTCTGGTCACTTTACTTTCATCAGTGCTCAGAAGCTTCTCTACTTTCTTTCCACCTCTTGCTGATTTGTAGCCATTTGTGTGTTCTTGATGATATAGTTGGGTTGAAGTGGAATGGCTTTACATTTGAAGTAGATTCCACAATAGGAGCTGATGTTTGATCAGTTTCAGCAGTTAAAACTTCATCATTTGTGTTTTCTGCCTTTTCCTTCTTTTTCTTTTTCTTCTTCTTTTTCTTCTTGGATCCTGGTAAGGCTGTACAGTCCTCACATTCCGAGTTTGGTTTGCTGAAATGATTTTTCAGTCGTCTGAGCAGTTCTTTCAGTTTGTCATTCATTTTCATATCTGCAGATGTCAGTATGTCCTCAGGCACTGAAGTTACCCCCACTGATGTAAAGATGCTCACTGCATGTTCAACTGAAAGTAAGTTTGCAAATATGCTGTATGTGAAGACTCTAATGTCAGAGGAGTATTGTTCCTCTACAAAGGGAGCCACTGTTTTGCATAACTTCTCAACAAAGTTGGGATCCCAGCCATTCATGCCTTTTGTTTTCTGTGTTATCACATAGAGTGTTTGCAGCACAGCTTCCCATATTTTAGGTCTTTCTTTTCTGTAAAGCTGGTCCAGTAGTTTGTCAATAACAGCTAGTGCTTGCTCATTTGGTATGTCTTCCATTGTGCAGAGAACTGCATGTAAGTTATGAACTACATTTGGCAAGAACCCTCAGTGATCTCTGGAAAGCGACTAACAACCCTGTAATGTAGTTATTCACATTTTCAGTGATCTTCAGCCATTTGATACATTCCTGATTTATTTTGCATTGGCACAGAATTAAAGAGAATTTCAATCATGGTCATATGGCTCCGAGGATCCTCCAGCAGCATGTGACTGTCAAAGATTTTGAACACTTCTTCAGGTGATTTCACTCGCAGCATTTTCCATGTCCAAGAAATATTTGATTTTCGAGCATAATTCATCTCCTTTTGATGCAAACTTATGAATCATCTGAGTCAATTTTCCATTGTGACTAATACGTTTAGGATCATTGACAGGAAACGACATTACCTGTGCACCAGCAGAGATGAGCTCTTTCATGACATCCTCCTGTTACCGATGCAGCAAGTTGCAGTGGTGTGATTTTCTGTGGATTCCATACATTTGGTTTAGCATTTGCTTCCAGCAGTTTCTTAACAAAGATAAGTGGAGCATTGGATTGTGAGACATAATGCAAAGGTGCTAAGCCAGTTTGGGAACAACAGTTTGGGTCTGCACCTTCATGCAAAAGGAAACTACAAATATCCACATTGTAATTTACCACAGCAGCAATCAGTGGGGTTATATAGTCTTCCACTTCTCTGCATGGGTAACCTGCATCAATGTTGTTGTCCTTTAGCAATTTTTGAGCTTCTCGAGGTTGTTGTCAATTACACACTGTATTATAGGATGTGTGTCTCTTGGTGGGAATAATTATAACTCTGTGATGATATTCATTGTTTTGTTTCCGAGTAACTGTGAAAAAGACAAAATTATGACATTAATGTTAAACATTAGACACCTTGAGCACATACAGCACAGCACATACAGGTGTGCAAAATCATTTCTAAAACTCTATATGCTATATGTACTGTATTTGCAAGGTTGAGTAGTAATTTCATTTGGACAAAGAACATTCACAGTTAACACTGGACGTAAACACTAGAAGTGCTCATGCTTAAGATTCAATATTTTATGTTTCATACACACACAAAGTGTCACACGAGGCACTCACTGATTGTTTAAGCTTTTCACTTCCTGTTCAGACTGTCAACCAGAATTCAACTTTGAACATGCACAGCTTTGAAATGTTTTTGGTCAAAGTTGGGACAAGGATGAAGTATTGTGTTTGTAAGTAAATGTTCATTATGATTGATTATGATTATGATGACATCAAATAACTAGAAGAATAGATCATGTATACGGGCAGACCTACAGTGTTGTTCTTTGAAGTGAGCACACTGATCATTTTAAAACATAATTTGAAGATCAATGTTGGAAGACTGAAGGAAAATTAACTTACATTGTCAAAGTGAAGTGTCCTCTGTAGCAAAACTTAATATGCAGCGCTTTTCTCTATTCCTGTCTGTCGCTTTTCCTCTCTGTCTTGGTCCTCCCACTTAGAGCCAGTGCAGTTGAACGGGACAGTGATGTGTGGTGAAATGGGTTGGGTTTGACCAGCAGGGGCATACTAAAATACATTCCTGATGATGTGGTAAAATAATGACAGACTTGTTTGACTTTTTCACTCCTCCACATTATATAAAAATAGGCAAAATGGTCAAAGACAAAGAAATAAGAGGATCATAAGCACTTATCAAGTGTACCAGGAAACCCTCAGGCATAGAGAAATGGTTTCACCCTAATGCTCATCAGCCAATGGGAACTTGACACTCACCCGTTTGAACTGGATGAACCAGAAATATGTGAGATTAATGCCCAAGATCACACGTTGTCAACATGTTAATGTGTCAACATTGATTACATGCAACCTGAAGACTTCAGTACTGTTACAGTTAGAGCTTGTGGATAGAGTGCACTGTAATATTTTACAGGCAGATCAACCAATATCTAACTGTTATTCATGGTAAATTTATAAGATATGAACATTTATTGACAGATTACCTCTGTTGACACATTTGTAATAAGATTTAAGACTGTTAATTTAAAGAGATTTATTGACTGTTTGAATCATTTTTTGAAGTAACATAATTCTGCTGTTATTTAAAAGATAGCAACGTTATCTTTCATGCTATCTACAATTTGTAGACTTTAATTGTATTTACTCAGTATTTCTGTGATTTTATTCTGTGTTTTATTACAATAAAAAAAAATTGCAACTGCAAAAAATTTGACTGTAAAAAAGACGAATACATACATGGAAAAGCTTTGATTTTACAGTCACAGTGATACATTATGATGAAACATATCTTACAATGACACTTTTATGCATTCATTTTGACACTGTAACTTTCACATTGAATGTGATTAAAATCAAATCATATTCAGGTATCTACATTTCATAAATCCCCTGAGTTGTTTAATGTACATTTTGCAGCTTATAAGTCAACATTTATTTCAAACAACATAAATGCCCATCTCCTGTATTTCTCTCACAGTCTTTCTGAAATGGCAGTACTTCTGAGAGGCTATGACAACAGGTAATGAGACAAGGCCAGTAGGACAATCAAGAACAACTTAAGAAACTATAATGACTCAAAACACTACTGTCCCAGCTCAAGAAAGAAATCAACATTTGATATTACTCTTAATTCTCTTACAATGAATGCTAACTCTTACAATGTAGGAATATCATGCAAAAACTCAAGAATACATTTTTTTTTTAATTGTATGACGATAAAAACAAAACTGCAGCTGTATTAAGTCATTTTTCCAAGTCCTTAATTCATTTTGAAGTCACTTCAAGTCACTGGGTTGAGACTCTTGAACTGGGACACCCAGCTGCTCCTCAAACTTTGTGGATGGCATCACAAAGCTGGTGGTGAAATGTTCTCTCTGAAACATTTCCTTCAAAGTCTCTGAATTCCACCCTTGGGTCTTGGCAAATTTGTAAACACATCCAAAGAGATCAGGAAATAAGGCCATCACATCAATTTGGGCTGCATCCTTAGCACTGCAAACAAAAATGGATATTTCATTATGAATTATTAAAACCCAGCATGCAAATCTTTAACATTCCTCTGCTTTGTTTATGACAGCCATGACCACATGAATAAAATGTTTGCTGTCCAACTTTAAACTTAATGACTGATGCACTCTTTGTCTGTCATGTTTCATCTACTGCTAATCCATTTTATAATAATAAAAGTACAAGTGATCAGCTGACCAGAAGTCGAATTTATTACCTTTGGCTTCAAAGGAAGTAAACAGTTCCACATATAAGTAATTATAACTATTAGTGTTTTGTACAGAAAGTTACCTGAAAAATACAATTAACCATTTAAGTAATGCCCATATTCAGTGATGTCATTTCCTGTTAGCACCATGAAAATCACAAAGACTGTACATTTGGTACCTCAAAGACGATGTCTGATCAGAGCAGTAAGCTCTATCAGCTGATTATGAAATTCATTTCTGCTGACTAGGACCGAAATGTAATAAAATGCATATCAACTTGAGCTGCATCCTTAGCACTGCAAACAAAAGCATACAGGTGCACAGTATCAGCAAGAACAAAATGTATAGTCTGTACATTATGCTTAAGACTTATATTGTCTTTAAGTGTATAATTATTGTTTCAGTGTTGATAAATTATGGAGAATTGTTTTTAGTGATATTTTAAAGCCTTGCATGACTTTCAAGTCAGTTTCACTCACTAATGCTCATGAAGGTTTAGTATGAGCGCAGTAATCCCAGTGTGTTGTCAGGGTAGGCTTTGTTCTTGGCATCCATCTTCTGGACCAACTCTGGTGGAAACTGCAACACCAAAATAATAATTAGTCATGAAGTTTAAATTAGGAATAGAGAAGGAAGAGTTGTTACGTTGCAGTCACCTTATCTTTCCACTGTTTGAAGGATACATTGCCAGCACATTCTTCAAGCGAAGAAATTAATTCGGTCAGCATTTCGACAGTTTGCCACCTCCTCCTGTTACCTGTCCTTCTCAAGTATTCAACTCTAGGAAAAAAGTTTATTTTAGGATATATGAATTGCAGAATAAACAGAACATTAAAAAGTATCATATCATGCAAGAGTTGCCCAATCATAGCTTAACAACTGTAAATCAACATGAGAGACCTGGTATGGATTTCTCCATGTGCCAAAGCAGTATACATGATTGATAATCAGAAATAGAATAACACAACTGTCAGGTTATGTAAGCTGCAAACTTTAGACTACCTTGCTAACTAGCTACTTAATTCTAGCATTAATTCCAAAGCCAGGAAACAGAGTTGTTTTCATCTATTCTAATTGTGAGGTATGAACACATTTCATCCAGAACCAAAAATGCCAACCTGTTGGTGTGGCTAGATGAAAAGAGGATCACCAATCATTAAAATCGTCTATGAGCGATGAATGTTGGAACCAAATTTCCTGATTCATCTCATCAATTCATCAATCAGTCCTTCCTTACCTTTCAGTGGTCCAGAAGAAGGGATGACTCAAGCATTCTTCAACTTTTGGTCTGTTCTTTGGTTCTGCATCAATCATCCACTCAATGAGATCCTTTGCCACCACATCTTGAACGTGGTCCAAAATGTACGTCCTGTATGAATGTTGTACTCACATACACAGGGTATGTCACCAAAAGGATGGTGTCCTCCAGAGAGGATGTAATAAATCAGCATGCCTGCCACCTGAAAAGCATAGCAGTTTAGTTACAGGATGATCTTTCACCTATTTAAAAAGAAAATTTGTGTAGCAGAAAAACAAACCTGTATGTCAGTGCTCGACTTGTATGCTGCTTTAGATCGTGCGTCTAAAGTCTCTTTGGCCATCCAGCATTTTGTTCCTGCACTGCCTGTGAGCAGAGTTGTTTGTCCTCGAGCAATCTTCTACTTATTCGAAATCTGCTAATCTCGCTCTCCCATTAACATCTGCACAACAAATGATAGAGAACAATTAGGAAACAAAATCATATATTGAACAAAAGAATCCAATATTGTGTACATTTATTTATTTATTTTTATTATTTTTAAAATTTTAGTTCTCTTACCAATCAACACGTTCTGTGGTTTGAGATCGATTGGAGAATTTGAGGATTTCGACAGTGAAGAGCCTTTAAACTATCAAGGACCTGAAAGACCAGTTCCTTTTGACCACCGTCCATTTTTTCAATGTGTTCTTCCAAAGTGTATTCACAAAGCTGAAGACCGAGATATCCAAAGTTCTCATCCTCTTCAAAATCAATGTATTACAATAAATGCGTCATAAAGCTCTGGAAGTCGTAGAATTCCCTCTTCATTCTTTAGCTCTGATAGTTGCATTTAGACATTCTCTTAATAGCAACTTCAGTGCCATCATCTCTCAGCCCCAAGAGAAGACCTCAGTACCATCACTTCCCTTGCTATGCGAATTCTGCATCATTCACATAAATCATGCTCCCAATTCTGGTCACTTTACTTTCATCAGTGCTCAGAAGCTTCTCTAATTTTCTTTTCCACCTCTTGCTGATTTGTAGCCATTTGTGTGTTCTTGATGATATAGTCGGGTTGAAGTGGAATGGCTTTACATTTGAAGTAGATTCCACGATAGGAGCTGATGTTTGATCAGTTTCAGCAGTGAAAACTTCATCATTTGGGTTTTCTGCCTTTGCCTTCTTTTTCTTCTTCTTTTCTTCTTCTTGGATCCTGGTAAGGCTGTACAGTCCTCACATTCGAGTTTGGTTTGCTGAAATGATTTTCAGTCGTCTGAGCAGTTCTTTCAGTTTGTCATTCATTTTCATATCTGCAGATGTCAGTATGTCCTCAGGCACTGAAGTTACCCCCACTGATGTAAAGATGCTCACTGCATGTTCAACTGAAAGTAAGTTTGCAAATATGCTGTATGTGAAGACTCTAATGTCAGAGGAGTATTGTTCCTCTACAAAGGGAGCCACTGTTTTGCATAACTTCTCAACAAAGTTGGGGTCCCAGCCATTCATGCCTTTTGTTTTCTGTGTTATCACATAGAGTGTCTGCAGCAGCTTCCCATATTTTAGGTCTTTCTTTTCTGTAAAGCTGGTCCAGTAGTTTGTCAATAACAGCTAGTGCTTGCTCATTTGGTATGTCTTCCATTGTGCAGAGAACTGCACGTAAGTTATGAACTACATTTGGCAAGAACCCTCAGTGATCTCTGAAGCGACTAACAACCCTGTAATGTAGTTATTCACATTTTCAGTGATCTTCAGCCATTTGATACATTCCTGACGGTATTTTTCTGCATTCGGCACAGAATTAAAGAGAATTTCAATCATGGTCATATGGCTCGAGGATCCTCCAGCAGCATGTGACTGTCAAAGATTTTGAACACTTCTTCAGGTGATTTCACTCGCACAGCATTTTCCATGTCAAGAAATATTTGATTTTCGAGCATAATTCATCTCCTTTTGATGCAAACTTATGAATCATCTGAGTCAATTTTCCATTGTGACTAATACGTTTAGGATCATTGACAGGAAACGACATTACCTGTGCAGCAGAGATGAGCTCTTTCATGACATCCTCCTGTTACCGATAGCAGCAAGTTGCAGTGGTGTGATTTTCTGTGGATTCCATACATTTGGTTTAGCGTTTGCTTCCAGCAGTTTCTTAACAAAGATAAGTGGAGCATTGGATTGTGAGACATAATGCAAAGGTGTTAAGCCAGTTTGGGAACAACAGTTTGGGTCTGCACCTTCATGCAAAACTACAAATATCCACATTGTGATTTACCACAGCAGCAATCAGTGGGGTTATATAGTCTTCCACTTCTCTGCATGGGTAACCTGCATCAATGTTGTTGTCCTTTAGCAATTTTTGAGCTTCTTGAGGTTGTTGTTAAGTACACACTGTATTATAGGATGTGTGTCTCTTGGTGGAATAATTGTAACTCTGTGATGATATCCATTTCTTTGTTTTAGTGTAACTGTGAAAAGACAAAATTATGACATTATTGTTAAACATTTGCTGCCATTTTAAACCTTATACCTTATCGACTGAGCACTGTCGTGTTCTGAGTGATACATACATACTTTTACACGTAATATAACAGAAGCACACACATAGAATTGCTTAGGCGCACACATGGATACACAATCACACAGATGTGGAAACACATTCATAGCACAGCCAGAAACTCCTTTTGGAGAGGTCTTGGCATCAACAATGTCGTCTTCTGGCACAACTGCCAGAATTAATTGCCTGTTCCGCCAGATAACATTCACCACCAGTACTGACTTGTTTTGCCAGGTTGCATTGAACAGATCATGGAGAAGGCAACCTGGCTACCTGAGCGTGTATGTGCATGAGAGACACACATTTCTGGGAACTTCTCTTGAAACTCAGGGATACTCAGAGCATTGCCTACGTGATCATAATAAAATTCAGGATGTTTGGGTCCATATTTGGTGGTTTGGTTATGAAACTATGATGTAAGAATGGTTATTAAAAAACTGTGTAAGTAAGTAAAGGAATTCGGATTAGCAAGCTGTCTCTGTGTCTTTCTTTCATTGAGTTTTCTTCACAACAGCACATACAGCACAGCACATACAGGTGTGCTAAATAATTTCAACTAAACCTCTATATATGCTATACAGTATGTACTGTATTTGCCATGTTGAGTAGTAATTGCATTTGGACAGAAATTTTATGTTTTTAACACACACAAAGTCTCACAAGCCTTCACTGACTGTTCAGGTTGCTCATTCAGGTTGACAACCAGAATTTACCTTTAAACAAAATTAACTTACTGTGTCGAAATAGGGTGTCCTTCGGACAACGTTCCTCTGTTCCTTCTTTTCTCTGTTGTAGTGTGTGTATTAGACAGGAAGAGACCCGTTAGAAATGGGCTGGGCTTCTCCAAGACACGTAAGGACATGCACTTCCTCTGAGATCTCTCTGAACAGTCTTATTTAACTGTACAGTCACCGGCCATAGACCTACCCAAAACCCCACTGGACACGTCTGTTTTGGTCAGTCCTGCACGCGACTTCAGACCCACCAGGAGTGTTTCAGAAGCGGAGTGTTTAGCCCAAGATTTGGTCATTTTCTTGGTTTATGTGCTTCTAAACATGCTTCTAAATGTGTAATATGCACGTAGTTAATTAGTTTCGCTTTTGTCTGTTTTTACGGCAGTTTGCACGGGGTATTTTATTTGAAAATCTACCGGATTCTCTATGCTTTTTCTGTGTCTAGCTGCCCGCTGGAGGTGCTCTGTGTAAACTGCTACTGTTCACGGGCCGCCCTCTTGCCTCCTAGCACCGTTCCAGAGCACTGTCAGCGGGGCCTTGCGTTCCACCTGAGTCCAGAACGGGTTGGCGTCCCATGTTCGGTGCCCACCACAGGAAAAGACAGTGTATTCAGTGTTGTTGCACAAGCATTGTTCCCACGCATTCTGTAATAAATATGTCCAGGCATGAGCAGAGGGTGCTGTCAAATGTTTTAATGCAGTGTTTCTCAATCCTGGTCCTCGGGGACCACTGCCCTGCATGTTTTAGATGTTTCCTCCTCCACCACACCTGATTCAAAATGAGTGGCTCATTATCAGGCCACTGCAGAGCTTGATGACGAGCTGATCATTTGAATCAGGTGTGGTGGAGGAGGTGAAACATCTAAAACATGCAAGGGTCCCATCCCAAATTGAGAAACACTGTTCTAAGAACATAAAGAAAAGATATGTTAAAAAACAAATCAATCTTGTCTGTCATAACGCAGCCAGCAGGATCAGCATCCGGCTGCTATGGCAGATTCCACAAGCTTCCCCATCAGCATCAGACCGAAGAAGTACACTAGATCACGCTTCACTCTCAATACTTTAGAGAAACTTTTCTTGTTGATTGTGTGGTCCATGCTAGTGAAACCGGGGTTATATCCATAACTTTAAGTTTGTTTCTAAGTGAGAGTCACAGAGAACAAGTTCAGACTTAATCTATCAGTGAGCTGGCATTCATGAGGTGGATTTAGCTTCCTTCTTTGACTCAAGTTCAGAACAAAACCAAAATTAAGCTTTTAATCAGCTTGTTTATCCTCGTTTCTGTTCCAATATTTGGTTTGAATGTTTAAAATTTTAAGGAATTTATTAAGGAGTTCATCCCTTGCAATGCAGTAAATACAGTCCATCCATCTGCTGCTCCATTACCAACTATACACTTAAATGCATAAATTAACCTCTGTTATTCACAGGTTTAGGTGTCTCTCTCATAAAAAAATGTCAAGGTTTTTGCATACATACAGACTACTTTGTTGGTGATGGTTGCTGTTGACACAATTATACAAATGGAGGAAAGAACATACACGTTTTTCAAATCATTTTATTTTCATTACTTATAATTTTTTTTATTTCACTGACAACCAAACTACACCCTGCCTGTCATGATAGATAGCACAGAAACAGGAAGACAAAGAGGCAAATTTCTGATCACTGCTCAAAGTCCCAAGATCGTCAGCTGCTGCAGTATGATGCTGCTCCTCCTGCTGTGACATTCTGATGTTTGTTTGAACCAACAGAGCCAAAGTAGGCACATACAATGTGGATGTGAAGCCAGCCAAATGCCAGTTTGTTTAATGTTGAAGTATGTAACCTCATTTGACAAAGACATATAATATAACTCTGTAATATGTACCTGCAGCATGTAATGATAGTATATAAAGTAGTATTGTGTGTATTATGGTGGTAAAGCATGACTGGGGATTGATTTAAAAAGGAAGCTAAGAACACTGAGCCTTTAGCAGGTGGCCAGACTATGGTAAAGAAATGTCTTAATAACCCCAAACACATGTAGATTAATGATGCCATAGACTGCTATAATACATACAGTGTGATACCACAACACAAATTAGCATTTGGTATAGCATAGCGGGGAAAAAATGGGCTGGGGATTTATATGAATACTCACTTTGAATGGTAGCATGAAGGATGGTGACATCATATTATGTACATGTGACATAATTCACAGTGATCAATGAATGATAAAACATTATCATCTTCACTAAGACGGAAAGAAGATTATTTTTTTAGATTGATAAGAGGAATGTTTAAAATTGTTGTGGATCAGAAGTCTAGATCTTGAGACAGAGACCCGACTGGATCTGGAACACACACAAAACAAACAAACAAACAAACAAACAAAAAACAAAAAAAAATCTAAATTAAAAAATTGAATCTAATCTTCAAAAAAGGCACCAGACATCTTCAAAGTTGAATGCAGTACGGTTTCATTCTCTTCACAGAAAACAAAACCTGAGTCCATTCATGAAGAGAACTGATTTCTTAGCTCTTTTATAGTTTCACGGACAGCAGATTTTAATACCATGTTCATTTCTCATCCAATAAAACATAATAATATCTAAAAATCAAAAAGATGTTTTGACATATTAAAGGAGGAAAATGTCAATTGTGAAAAGGCCTGTTGGACTTTTAACTCTTAAATTGTTTTTGAAGTCCTTAATCCACTTTGAACTTCACTTCAAGTCACTGGGTTGAGACTCTTGAACTGGGACACCCAGGTGCTCCTCAAGGTTTATCAATGGCATCACAAAGCTGGTGGTGAAGTGTTCTCTCTGAAACATTTCCTTCAAGGGAGTCACTGAATTCCACCTTGGGTCTTGGCAAATTTGTAAACACATCCAAAGAGGTCAGGAAATAAGGCCATCACATCAACCAGGGCTGCATCCTTAGCACTGCAAACAAAGATAAATATTTTATTATGAAGTATTAAAAACCCAGCTTGCAAATCTTTCACAGTCATCTAGTTTACTCATGACAGGTATGACCACTCGAAACCATTTTATAATAATAAAAGGACAAGTAGTCAGTGGCCAGAAATTTAATTACTCACTTATGGCTTCAAATGAGGTAAACACTTCAGCATAATCATTACTATTTGTGGTTTGTACAGAAAGTTACCAGCAATATTACTTAAATCAACTATTTAAGTAATGTCAAAAATGTGATGATGTCACTCCGTTAATATCAAGAAAATCATACTGACTGCACTTACGGGTTTTATCAGAGACAGGGTCTTTGATAAAGACATAGCTTGCTTGTTTTTGGCAGTTGGCTCTATAAGCTGATTATAAAATTCAATTGAACTCCATCTGCTGACTAAGACTGAAATGAAATGCACTGAACAGGCAAGTAAATTGACTTTGTTTTAGGATGATCAAATTAAGTGCCACAGTATTCTTTTTGCTTTTCACCATTTGATAACTATAAAATACTGTGGTTATGTAAAACTGTTCAGGGTATACAGGTGCACAGTATCAGCAAGAACAAAATGTATAGTCTGTACATTATGCTTAAGACTTACATTGTCTTTAAGTGTATAATTATTGTTTCAGTGTTGATAAATTATGGAGAATTGTTTTTTAGTGATATTTTAAAGCCTTGCATGACTTTCAAGTCAGTTTCACTCACTAATGCTCATGAAGGTTTCAGTATGAAGCGCAGTAATCCCAGTGTGTTGTCAGGGTAGGCTTTGTTCTTGGCATCCATCTTCTGGACCAACTCTGGTGGAAACTGCAACACCAAAATAATAATTAGTCATGAAGTTTAAATTAGGAATAGAGAAGGAAGAGTTGTTACGTTGCAGTCACCTTATCTTTCCACTGTTTGAAGGATACATTGCCAGCACATTCTTCAAGCGAAGAAATTAATTTGGTCAGCATTTGACAGTTTGCCACCTCCTCCTCCCTGTTACCTGTCCTTCTCAAGTATTCCACTCTGAAAAAAAGTTTATTTTAGGATATATGAATTGCAGAATAAACAGAACGTTAAAAAGTATCATATCATACTGAAGCAACAGTTGCCCAATCATAGCTTAACAACTGTAAATCAGCACGACAGACCTGGTATGGATTTCTCCATGTGCCAAAGCAGTATACATGATTTATAATCAGAAATACAATAGCACAACTGTCAGGTTATGTAAGCTGTAAACTTTAGACTACCTTGCTAACTAACTACCTAATTCTAGCATTAATTCCAAAGCCAGGAAACAGAGTTGTTTTTACCTATTCTATGGAATATCTCAATGTCCCCTGGGTGCAATGGCTCAAAATTTTGTTCAGAGAACATGGTTCCTATTGGATGAATTGTAATGACTTTGGTGATTTGTAGGTTTGAGTGAAATGCATTAAAAACTGTTAGATGCATTGGCATTAAATTTGGTACTGACATTAATGTTCCTTAAAGGGAATTGTAATAATTTACTCTAGCACCATTATCACTATGACACTGAAAGTGTGCACTGTGGGCCCGATAAGCACACCGAACTTCAAAAGCAGCAGTGGGTGCAGCCAGGATGAGGATATAGTAGCAGACTTCACCCTGCCTGTGTGGCTATTCAGAATTGTGAGATTTGAACACATTTCATCCAGAACCAAAAATGCCAACCTGTTGGTGTGGCTAGATGAAAAGAGGATCACCAATCATTAAAATCGTCTATGAACGATGAATGTTTGAACCAAATTTCATGATTCATCTCATCAATTCATCAATCAGTCATTTGTTTCTTCCTTACCTTTCAGTGGTCCAGAAGAAGGGATGACTCAAGCATTCTTCAACTTTTGGTCTGTTCTTTGGTTCTGCATCAATCATCCACTCAATGAGATCCTTTGCCACCACATCTTGAACGTGGTCCAAAGTGTACATCCCTTCATGAATGTTGCTCTCACATTTATAGGACTTGTCGCCAAAAGGATGGTGTCCACCAGAGAGGGTATAATAAATCAGCATGCCTGCCACCTAAGAATTAACAGAACATTTTTGTAATTAAGGAAGTATTTTTCGCCAAGTCATTAGTTAAGTTTGAGTAGAAGAAAACTGACCTGTACATCAGTATTCGGTTTGTATAGATGTCATCTTCTTCTGCTAAAGTCTCCTTGGCCATCCAGCACTGCCCTGCACTGCCCAGCGATAAGTTGTTTGGCCTTTCAGTAAACCGTCTACTTATGCCAAAATCAGCTAATTTGCTCTCCCTGTTAACATCTGCAGGACAAATCAGGTGGTGACAAACTCAGGAAATGAATGATTATGTTAATTATAAATTCAAATATGATATCTAATATTCAATTCTTGCATCATTCACATAAATCATGCTCCCAATTCTGGTCACTTTACTTTCATCAGTGCTCAGAAGCTTCTAATTTTTCTTTCCACCTCTTGCTGATTTGTAGCCATTTGTGTGTTCTTGATGATATAGTCGGGTTGAAGTGGAATGGCTTTACATTTGAAGTAGATTCCACAATAGGAGCTGATGTTTGATCAGTTTCAGCAGTGAAAACTTCATCATTTGGGTTTTCTGCCTTTTCCTTTTTCTTCTTCTTCTTTTCTTCTTGGATCCTGGTAAGGCTGTACAGTCCTCACATTCCGAGTTTGGTTTGCTGAAATGATTTTTCAGTCGTCTGAGCAGTTCTTTCAGTTTGTCATTCATTTTCATGTCTGCAGATGTCAGTATGTCCTCAGGCACTGAAGTTACCCCACTGATGTAAAGATGCTCACTGCATGTTCAACTGAAAGTAAGTTTGCAAATATGCTGTATGTGAAGACTCTAATGTCAGAGGAGTATTGTTCCTCTACAAAGGGAGCCACTGTTTTGCATAACTTCTCAACAAAGTTGGGGTCCCAGCCATTCATGCCTTTTGTTTTCTGTGTTATCACATAGAGTTTTGCAGCTTCCCATATTTTAGGTCTCTCTTTCTGTAAAGCTGGTCCAGTAGTTTGTCAATAATAGCTAGTGCTTGCTCATTTGGTATGTCTTCCATTGTGCAGAGAACTGCGTAAACTATGAACTACAACTGTTATCAACGTCTCAGGATATTTGGAAATCGACTAACAGCGCAATGTAGGTGTTTACGTTTTCAGTGTCTTTCAGCCATTTGATACTTCCCTCTCTGTATTTGTCTTCACTTGGCCCAGTAAAACTAAAAGAATTTCAATCATGGTCGGATGGGTTTGAGGATCCTCCAGCAGCATGTGACTGTCAAAAGTTTTGAACACTTCTTCAGGTGATTTCACTGCAGAGCAATGTCCATGTCCAGGAAATATTTGATTTCTGAGCATAATTCATCTTCTTTTGATGCAAGGTTATGAACCATCTGAGAAAATTTTTATTGTGCGTAATATGTTCAGGATCATTGACAGGAAAGCGATGTTAACCGTGCACCAGCAGAGATGAGCTCTTTCATGACATCTCCCTGTTACCAAGAACAGCAAATTGCAGTGGTGTGATTTGATGTAGATTCCATACATTTGATTAGCGCTTGCTTCCAGCAGTTTCTCAACAAAGATAAGTGAGCGTTGATAGTGAGACATAATGCAAAGGTGTTAAGCCAGTATGGGAACCACAGTTTGGGTCTGCACCTTCATGCAAGGAAACTACAAATATCCACATTGTGATTTACCACAGCAGCAATCAGTGGGGTTATATAGTCCTTCACCTCTCTGCATGGGTATGTTTAATGTTGTTGTCCTTAGCAATTTTTGAGCTTCTTGAGGTTGTTATAAGTACACACTGTATTATAGGATGTGTGGTCTGTGGGAATAATTATAACTCTGTGATGATATTCATTTCTTTGTTTCAGTGCAACTGTGAAAAAGACAAAATTATGACATTGTTAAACATTAGACACCTTGAGCACATACAGCACAGCACATACAGGTGCAAAATCATTTCTAAAAACTCTATATGCTATATGTACTGTATTTGCAGTAAGGTTGAAAGTATTTTATTTGGACAAAGAACATTTACGGTCAACACTGGACGAAACACTAGAAGAAGTGCTCATGCTAAGATTCAATATTTTATGTTTCTATACACACACAAAGTGTCACAATTGCAGGCACTCACTGATTGTTTAAGCTTTCACTTCCTGTTCAGACTGTCAAACTAGAAATTCAACTTTGAACATGCACAGCTTGAAATGTTTTTTGGTCAAAGTTGGGACAAGGATAGTGGCTGTCTTTAGGTAAATGTTCATTATGATGATTATTATTATGATGACATCAATCAATCAGAAGAACACGTACACGGGCAGACCTACAGTGTTGTTTTTAAGTGAGCACACTGATCATTTTAAAACATAATTTGAAGATGAATGTTGGAGGACTGAAGGAAAATTAACTTACATTGTCAAAGTGAAGTGTCCTCTGTAGCAAAACTTAATATGCCGCGCTTTTTCTCTATCCCTGTCTGCTGCTTTTCTAAATAAATAAACAAAATACAAATTAGAATTTGGTATAACATTGCGGTATGTAACAGTGGGCTGGGGCTTTACATGAATCCTCACTTTAAATTACAGCATGGAGGATGGTGACATCATATTTCTTTTTTGCTTTTTGGCTGAAAACATCCAGCTGCTGCAGCTGGATACAAAGTTGATGACAGCACTGATCCAAAATAATAAAGCTGGGGCCTGTAAAACCAAAAACAAGGAGCTGAAAGATGCTTTCATTTGCACTGGATCAGCTTATTGCCACAGATTTTTTTTCCCCCCTCCAGAACATTTGATGTTTTGATTACTGTCGGGATGTAAAGAAAACTTCAACACACAGCACTTCTTCTTGGGGCAATTTAGAACCACCCATTAAAGATTAAGTGCATATCTTTGGACTGGCGGAGGAAGCTGAAGTACCTGGAGAGAACCCACACAGACACGGGGAGAACATGCAAACTCCACACAGAAAGGCTCCAGCCAGGATTCCAACAAGTGCTGCACCACCAACGTCGAAAGTCACTAAAAGAAAAACAATAGTTTTCACCAAAAAGTAATTCATTGTGACTGATAATTCATTGTGACATAATCCACACAGATCAATGAAGGATAAAACACATCTTAGAATCATACTTTTACACATTTATTTTGACACCCAACTGACTAAATTTACAGTATATTTTGAGAGTAACATTCAATATGCTTAAAACAAAATCATAGAAAAGAATCTGCATTTTGTAAAGCTTGCATATTCCATTGTTTTTTTTAATTTTATTTGCAATACCATTCACTTAATGAGTAGAAGCACTTTCAGACTTCTGAGTTTATTAGGTTCATCGAAAAAGAATTTGGCAAACACCCTTTTTTGAATGTCATGCTCTTGCAAGCTGCAGTAACATTTCATTGTTTTTAAGTAAGTGCAAAGATCAGTTCAGACTTTTGTGTGACAAACGGCATTGCAGTCCTTGATTTATGTACATTTTGTTGTTTGTAAGTCAACATTCAGTATTTTCAAAGAACAGAAAGACAGACTGAAAAAGCCTCTCAACTTGAGTGGATATATTTACATGAACATTTTTTTCCCCCTTCAACAGTGGACAAACAAATAATGTCCTCTTATCAAATTTATTCACGAGTGCACTGACTTCTGCTGTGAGGAGTCTTTTTTTTTTTTTTAGTTCTAATCTAAAAAGAAAAGTTAAATTATGTCAGTAGTCCAACACCTGTAGCTATTTATTTCAAACTTGTAACTAGGTTTAATTTCCTGACATCACCTAAACACAGGTCATTTCCACTAAATGGATAAAAGAGCTTCTATCTGCTTTGCCACTTATAGTTCCTCTGAACTAAAAGGTTATCTAAAGGTAAATGGGGATTTTCCATTCATATGTATTTGTCTAAAAAGGCATTAGCTATATCCAGTCCTGAATATTTCACTGCTGAAAAGACCAAAACGCTTCTTTTTTTTTTACTGTACGCATAATATAATCTATAGCACCTACAGTAACATTTTCCACTTAACAACTACACTCTAAGGGCTGGGGTCTCAGCTATGATAATTAAAGGTTTGTGCTTTCAAGACATTCCCTGTATGGAATAAGCAAAGGTGATGTTTATATCACGGCCAGAGGGAGGCACTGTGGGCCCATCAGAGCACAGAACCCCAGTGCTGATAAGGCAACATACTGTACATTACCACAGGGTAAGAGGACATGAGGTGGCAACCACACCTTTTACACCCTCAGTAGTAAAATTATCTTTCTCTCAGGTCCTGGTGTATGTTTTTGGGGGGTACAAAACCATTAACACAGGGGATATTAAACTGAAATCTATACATCCAAATACATGAAATTTGATTTTCAATCTTTCCACCCTCAGCTGGATTTTTAGCAGAATTATCAGCTGCATTATACAACTGCCACCTTACTTGACTCTCCCTCTCACACCTTGTGAAATGGTAGTATCTCTGAAAGTCTGAGAGGCCATGAGAAAAAATAATAAGAGATAAAAGGCCATTGAGAAATAGTCAAGACACCTTAAGAAACTAAAAGGATTCCAAACACTACCTGACCCAGCTCTTATTTGTAACAGAAAACTATGTAGGAAGTTATATTTGACAGTTCATTAAGTCTGTTCTCGTCTTTTCTTTTCCCTTCACAAATGTATCTTTTTAGTGGAAGACGTTCGATTGCAGGACGGGCAATAAGGCACAGCCCCTCACAAGCTTAAGTCAATGATGATGTGCTCAAAGATCTGTGTGTTTCCCTTGAAGCTAGAGGTGAAGATGAACCTGCGGTCAGTGGAAACCACAGTGAAGGAGCGCGGTGCCTGGATGTACACCTCCTTGAAGCGGTCAAAGAGTTTCTTTTCATCATCCCACAGGTAGATCTGCGAGAAGGTGTAATCGCTTCCCAGGGCCAGGTAGTAACGGTCTTTGAAAAAGAACGGCTGGAGAATCATGGAGCCTCGTGAGGGCAAGGCCTGGATCTCTGCAAACTGTTTGGCACCCCAACGCAGAACTTTTGAGTCTCCAATATAGCGTGTCATAGCCAGGTAGAGTTCCTCCTTGATCCGAAAGTGCTTTACAGCTACAACATCCTCCATGTTGGGGATCTCGCCCTGCAGGACAAACTTCTGTTCTCGGCTCCACTGATAGATCACAGGCACCGCGGCTTGCCAAAATAAGGTGGGCCTTCCCATCCAAGTCCAAGAACTCTGCATCTGTGTCACGGTACCACTCATGCAGTGACTGGTATGAATAAAAGCCCTTATCGTTCCATTTGTAGAGGGTGGACAAGCCGCTTTTGAACTGTCAGCAATCACAAAGAACCAGTCAGAACCAATCTGGAATGCCTCAATGTCATTCGGCTTGGAGATCTTGGACACCTCAATGTCCTGGAACTTGCTGAACCTGCTTTGGTCCTCATCAAACTTGTAGATGTGGGAACCACCAAAGAGCTGTGCCACGATGACAAACACCTGGTCCTGGATGACAACTGACTGCACCCCACAATCGACTGACCTGAGAGGCAGGGAATAAACAGATTAGTGTAAAACTCAGTCAGAGTGTTATGAAACAGTTTGTTGAGGCATTGCCGTACCTGTGATGTTATCATACGTCCTGAAGTTCATTTCTATGTGGTCCCATTGGAAAACCATACAGCTGTCTGTGCTGGGAGCAGCAATAGTCACATAGACATCATTCTTATAGCTGAATGTGTCGACAGACAGAGACTCAGATGCCACGGACTGATGTAGGACGAAATCTGTGGAAAGGCACATTCAGAATTTAAATTCTCTACAAACTAACACATTCCTAAAATCAAACCAAGAAAACTACACTTTTGCCTTTACTTTACATATCTTTGGATGACCTGATTGGGTTGCCTAATACAGATGCCAGTTAGACTAGAGCTAGCTGACTCAGGTTTACTCACCCGTTGAGATGCATTCGTTGTGTAGGCTAGTCATATCATTGAGGCGCTTGTCCTTCATGTCCTCTGGTCCAGCACACACGACATCCGACACTGTGGCATTGGTGTTCTTCAGCCACATCATCAGCCACTTGGCACGGCAATCACACTCAAAGGCATTGCCTCGGAGGTCCCTGCAGAAGACAAGCACTGTATGTCATTGCAGAGAAACAAAGTAGTCAAGCTAGAAGGCATCTTAAAAGAAAAAAAGGGAGAGACAGATATTGAAGATATTCTAAACAGAGGACACTATTTCAGTTACTATGTGTAACTGAGTGACCAACTTACAACTCTATCAGTGAGTCCAAGTCAATGAAGATGTCCTCGCAAAGATTTAATGTTATTGTTTGCCAAAGACCTAAAAACAACAGCAATGAACAAAAAGTTATTACTTCAAGAAAATGAAAAACAAGATGCAAATATATTGAGCACAAGTCAAAATAGAGGTTGGACAAGGCAAATAAACATTTTCACAGTCTTTGTTTGGAAATGATTTTAAAGGTTGGAGCATACAAGTGAGTCAAGTCCCTGAGTCCTCTGAAGGCATATTTGGATGCAGTCTCAATCTTATTACTCTCAATGAACCTGTGAAAGATAACAAAAAACATGTTGGACTTGGAGTGATAAACTTGTTAGTTTGTATGGCAGTTCCCAACTTACATATTAAAAAGTCTGATGTATAGTATTCACTTTAGAAATGATGGTGGCTGTTAAAAGTGCAAAAGAAAAATGGCATAAGGCTCTATATAGAAACAGTGTTTTACTTTACTACTACTAAAATGGTAGTTCAACATGGCCGACTTACGAGGAACCACAGCATCTGTACATATAAAAGGCTCATTCTAAAGGTAACAATGTAAACAGTGTACATAGAGCCCACCAAAAATTGTACACACTTGACCTTTAAGTAAAAATTGCAGAAAAATAAAATCATTGTGTATAAGAAATATTGCAATTGTATATTTCGTACATAAGTATTTTACATGAATAGTGTTACATGTAGCCATAGTACACATATACACATCTGTTTCTGACAACTGGGACAGGAAGTGATCAAGTCACCCTTTCCATTCCAGTGGCATTCCAGTCTAGGAAAGACTCATTTAGACTTTTATGAATGAGATACCGATTCTCGTGAACTGTGCAGTTTTAAAAAATGAAGTGCAAATATATTTGCAAATGTTATAGTTGCAAAAGTATTTGCAACTAATGCATGTCTATATTTGATGAACAGCAATAAAACTGCTGCCATATCTGTTTCACAAAGTGTAATTGGCTCAATTGTTCGGCATTACAGTTGAACTTGATAGTGGATAAGTGAATAAAGATTCTGTTCTGGTACAAATTGAACCACTAGATGGCGTACGGGTGATATTTTCCTACCTAACTCACTTAGTGAAAGACCAACTTCCAACCACATAACCTCATGTATGTAACCACATTTCTAGAAGATTATTTTATTATGCTAGATTAAATCGTCCCATTTCATCCAACTGGTTAAATTAATGCTGATGACATGTTGTGTAGCTCACGTGATAATTCACTGAATGTCTTTGATAGAAAACAATAGAACTTACAAATATTCCAGATGTGGAAGGCCTGAGAATGCATCATCCCGTACAGTTGTGAGAGAATTTGAATTCAAAAGCCTGTAATTAACAATAAAAAAACACATATTTAGGTCTGAAAAACAGATTCTTAGATTGTGATTTAGCATGTTAAAAACAACAAAGTGTCAAAAACAGAGCCAAATGCTCTAAACCCAATTCTTAATGACAACACAAGTGAAATCAAGAATGGGACGAGTTATTATATCACTATATTTTATGGCATATGTGCCATTGCAGCACACTGTGGCAGTGGGAAACACTTCATTATGCAATTCTGTGCTGTTAAATGACAAATGAATTAACCTTGATACCGTGAAATCATTGTGTGTGTCATGACTTTGGTTAAATGCTCTATATCTGCCACGCCTTTGTTTATGCTGGCATCACAGCTATCACTGGAGTAACAAAGTAGATTGATGGCCTCTGCTAAGTACATTATGGAATGGGACTGCACTGAGAGCTTAAGACTAGATTTTCATTATTTATTTCAAGGTGTCCAAATCTTTTCAAACCCTGCCCTGCTTTAACATGCATCAAACTGACTTAAAAGATGTTTTACTGTATCTATATTACAGTAATCAATCAATCAATCAATCAATCAATCAATCAATCAATCAATCAGTAATGCACTGCAGAAAGTTACTTCGATAGCATAAAAACCTTAATTATGTAATGCTATTGCAGGCCAAAACTATAGTCTATCATGTCTGTGTGTGTATTTTACCTTTAGGCTCTGCAGCCTGATACATTTGACATGTTAAACACCCACATTAGAGGCATGTTGAAGTTTTTAAAGTCACCATTTTGAAGTAAATCTATCTGCATAATTCTGTCCTATAGGAGCCTTTGCGAAAGGTAAGGCCAACTCATAAAATCTCATTATACAGAGGAATGGAATGCAGTTGAAGTGCTCTTACAGTAGCTGGAGAGATGGCATGTGGGCAAACATTGCCTCTTTGACCTCGGAGAAAGTCCCATTGACGATACTCCTGGAACGGAAGCAAAAGGATGAACATGAAGCCAGCAGAGAAAATAAAATAAAAATGCTCAATCAGGAGGAGGTGGAGAAAAGTCAGGACTGCATTGCCTTGCAACATCAGCTTATTAAGATGGTGTACATTAGAAAATACAGCCAGGGATGAATGGAATTAAACTTAAAACGCATATATTGCTGCATATTATACATGCAGGCATTGTTTAAATAGATATGGTTTGGTAAAAACATCATATTTAGAGGCTACTCACAAAGAATTGATGTCGTTGGGGGAAATCCTTGGGACATAGGAGGACCCGACGCAAATGATAGACTCCCTGGAGCAGCTGCATGTTGAAGGACATCGGAAAGCTTTCTTCAAATGACCCGGTTGAGAGAAGAAGCAAAGCGACACAGAAAGCAATGCCCAAATCTTGAGAGTTGGCAGCATCTTTCTTGCCGGGCTTGCATGTGTGAGGTTTACTGAGAGCACCGATCGAGGCTGATGGCACCGCGCGTTTACACCCTGCACCATGAAATGCTGCACTGGCTCCCTGACATCAGCAAATCAGCTGCAGCTCCCCTCCGTCCACTTTAATTATTTATTAAGTCAGAAGCTCCCGTCGGATAACTGTTGGTTAAACAACCACGCACCTTATACCGAAAAGAAAAACAGGCATTATTAAGCTGCTGCAGATGATGGTTACCTGAACGTTTCACGTGCTTAACGTTGCTTAGAAGAAAGCATGCAAATATGGCTGTTTATGAATATTGGTGACATGTGTCGAACGTAGTTTAATGATTAGCAGATTCAGACACCAAATGTACCAAAATAAATTGAAATGACGTCATTTATACACACATATACATTTAATTTAGCAAATTTTTGGCATAACTGGACTCATACCTCGCTTGTTTCTGCCAGTGTTTTACAATATGTTTATCATATCAAAGTATATTTATAAAGCCAAACCGTTTGTCTGAGACGTCAGGGTGATATATTGTTACATAATATATATATATATATATATATATATATATATATATATATATATATATATATATATATATATATATATATATATATATATATATATATATATATATATTTTTTTTTTTTTATTTATTTATACAGTAAGCTATACAGTACCCCTCCTCCATACAAAGACTCTCAAAGGCGCATAACTGCAGCACCATGGACAGCGCCTCTGTGGGTCTATGCAGAAACAGCTGATGAAGCCTCTTAACCAAACAAACTGAGAGGTAGCATATGCAGTCAAAATATACACTGTGTATGCAGTATATGTGCAGAGATAGAGAGAAAAAAGAAAACCAGAAATCATAACACCCTCAGTGTCAACCTAAAACTACATTTCTGGCAAAACATGGACTGAATGATTCTGGATAAATTAAATAAGCCAGCTTGACTTCTTTTCCAGGCTTTGAAGACAAAATTGACAAATCCAGTCGTTCATCTGTGCACCAGAATATTTAAAGGGCTGTGTCATTTGACAACGCTCTTTACTGGCATTCTTAAATCATCACCGCATGTATCATACAGGAGAAAACGCACTCCTTTCTGCTCTCCCAAAATCAGTTGATGTATTCCGTTTTCCTCGTGAATATTTCAGAATGTGCCAACTTTAAAGAATAACGGTTCTTAACACAAAGACCTTTGGCACACAAAAACAAGCTGCAACATGTGCTTTAAGGTCCAAATTGTGTGATGTGTAGATTGTGGTTTAAAAAAATGACATTTCCAAACTATTTTTCATCAAACTGGCACATTTATTCTGCATTGTCACTGTACTATATTCTCTAGTTGGGTTTCCTGTTTGTTTCTATTTCAGACAGTTTTCTATTATTTCGTCCCGATTGATATGAGAATTAGATCTTAGTTCCACACAATTAAAATGAACTCATTAATTTCATGAATTGAAAATTTTACAAATTTAAAAGAAAAAAGGTTAAATCCTAGCAGTTGATTGGCTATTCCTTCTCTGACATGTTGAATCATGAGATCACTAATGGTTACTCCTTCACTTTGCTGTGATAAATACAGGCCCAGGTTATAATATTATATAACTCTGAAGCTGAGAACGGGTTTGTCCTACTGGTACCAGTCTGGAAATCCATGACTCTGTTGGTTGTGTGGTTAACTATGGCCCTCTTGGTACCAGTCTGTTAATCTACGGCCCTGTTTGTGTCTCTGGCACTCCGTCATCAATGAACCCTACCTGGCAGCTGCTGAGAGCCAGGAGCGAAGGGCCATTTGTCATCCAACAACATCCCTGGGGTACTTAGTCTGATGATTGAGTGTGTGTAGTGCAGATTCAGGAGGATTATTTTTAAAAGCAGTCTATTTTGGTGAGGAAGGTAAACAGGCATCTGGGTTGAAGGGAAAGATTGAGAAAACACTTAAAATCCTGATGGACAAGCTATCTTACTTGGGTCACGATGTGACCTGTTCTCCCCATAATCTTTGATTTACATAAGCGGTTTCCTCTTTGCAAAGCTTGACACTATCTCAAATGATGACTGGATTGGAAAAAAAAAAAAAGAAAGACTGAGAGAGGCCCTGTTCAAGTTTCTCAGTGGCAGCCCTTTTCTGATTTACACGCTGCAGCAGACCTGATCAATAGAGGGGAAGGAGGGGGTCCTTTAAAACTGGCGAGCACAAAAGAAGTGTGTCTGACTCTTTCGGTCCCCACAGCAACTCTGCGACATCAGCAAAAAGATGGGGAAACCTAGAAAACTGGTGACGAGGAATGGAAAGAAGAGAACAACGAAACTCTGGTTTCTGACTCCTCTCTGGACGGGAAAACATTTGAGGGTTTTTTTGTGAATGCCACCTTCTGCTTTTCAAAGTGCTGCACTGTACCAGCGCTGTCACCGCGCACAGTGTTATTCCACTATATTTTCTTAATGGTTCAGTACAGCTTGGGAACAGTGAAAGTGTGCTGATACAGCATCCTTATCTGTCTGACTCCAGCCCACTTTCAAAACACCGCTGGGTGGATTGGTTGGACTGCATTACTAATTGCAGTTGGGAAGAGAAAAAAAATTAAAAATGACACGTGCTGACCACATCGCTATACCCAAGCACACCTGGGCCCATCACAGATGCAGCAGAATGATTTGTGTTTGAACTACAGAACATGCAACGACATCTACTTCACATGCTCACGAGTTTTTCTAAGAGCAATTAATCTTGATAATCCGCAGCAGATGAAGGGGAGGGCACAGGAAGAACTTGGACAGTGCAGTATCGAAATATAGATTAGTCATCAGTCAGTGAGGCTTTAGTAGGAGTCTATTTTTGTGCCTCGGGGCACTACCAGCTCTGCTTCCTAATGATTGGAGAGCAGAGGGAATAAGACAAAAGACTTAAGAAAACCTCTGAAATGTGCAAACACAGAGGAGACTTGTGTGGTTAAAGACCAAATCCTGGTGAAGCTCTGACCGAAATCTAAATTTGACGACGTGTGACGGTAAAATGCTGTAGAACAGTTACTACATCTCCCTTAGCAATGAACACTTCCTTCCCTAAACACAGGAGTGATCTATGCATCTACTCCACTGATTATCTGTCCCTCGCGATCCGTTTCACAGCCTCCAAGTCGATGGAAACGCTGGAGTTAATGGCTCAGCCGCATTTGTATAACATTACAACACAGCGCAGAAGACATGGCACAACATATAACGTTATAATGCTATATCGCTTCATATATCAGGAGTCCTTATGTATTCCCAGAACAGAATTCTAGCACTGCTTTCAAACCTAAAGACTTTCACCCAATAATAGCACTGAGGAGAAAAAATGACACACAATACATAAAGGTCATTATAAAATTGTAGATCCATAATCTATTTGGAGTCCATTTTCATTATATACAGACAACAATGCAATAGTCTTCAGAGGCTTTGGTCTAATTTTAGATCACATGCTCCAGAGAAGCATTTGTATACAGCTTGTGTCCTTACAATATCTGCTAATTAGCACACCT
Organism: Miichthys miiuy; assembly: GCA_036365135.1. Classification (NCBI taxonomy): domain Eukaryota; kingdom Metazoa; phylum Chordata; class Actinopteri; family Sciaenidae; genus Miichthys; species Miichthys miiuy. The sequence continues at coordinate 2,675,601 of CM071605.1, forward strand.
TCACAGAGGTGGAATTCATCAGTGACACAAGCTTGTGCCATTTCTGTTGATGATGAACGACGGTTTCATCGTTACCTGTTGCTGCAGAGTTCAAGACATTGTCTAGATTGATGATCCATCAGCACACACACAGAGTTCAAATCAGGAGATTATTAAGGCAGGAAGCGGCGCACACTAAGTAGAAATCACTTAGCCCGTTAAAATGTTCTTATTTCTGCTCAGTCATTCTTCACCAGTGTCCTCCTGGCACGGTGGAGGTACGGGAACTACTTTTGCGCGTTTCCTTCTTCAGGGTCTTCAGGCACTTGTCAAGCCTTTTGATGCACAGTGTCACGTCTTCACGTGTGATGCCCACGGCTGAGGCAGCATTGAGGTAAGGACATGGGTATGCCTCCGAGTGCGACATAAAGCCGCGGAACGTGTGTCCGCTTACGGTCTGCTCCTTTCCCAGCGGTATGACCCTGGAACATGGGTGGAGAAACAAGGATAATGTAGAGCAGTGATGATCATTTAACACGCTGGGAAACAAACAAACAAATAACTATTATTTAAACAAAATAATTTTACTTAATTTTTAATTTAATTTACTTAATTAATATATAGAGAAATATTTGCATTATTTACTCAATGTAACATTATAAAACTCTCCTGATTAGCAATGTTTCATTCTTTTGTTTTAAATAGAAGAGAGCACACAATCCACAACTCAGTTAACAGTTAAGAAAATCCTACTGTAAATGTTATACTATAATCTATATTTTATATAAAAACTGTGTTTAATATTTCAGTTTTACATCTGTAAAATTAAATCTGCAACAACAGATGTTTTCCAGTGAAACCAGGCTGAAAATGATACTGACATATTGTCAACGTTTAAGTATACCTGAATTTTTTTTTTTTAAGAAACTTGATTAATCACGTTGAACGTGAAATTACTTCTCCGCATTTAACCCATCCAGGCTGGCACCTGTTCGAACACACACATGCACAGGGTCACACACTCCAATTGACAGATGCCAGGTTCACTGGAGCGGTGGGCATCAACTCACAGCGCCCGTATATTATAATTATACATCCAGACACAGAGAAACATTAGCATTCATTCATTTGGAGTCGTGTTTCTGGCCATCTGACGACTGTAAGTCCCGTATTTACTCTTCTTGCAGCTCTGTTTTGGTCTCCACCATAGTCTGAGGGAGATATCTGGCTCTTTAAACTGCTAAATACTACACAATATATGTCTGCTGTTTGGAGCAGGGCAGGGAGCACACAATGGACATTATAAACTGAAAGATACTATAAATCAGTGGGTTCACCGCTGAGCAACAGGTGATTGTTTAATACGGATTATAGCAACTTCTCAGTGAAGAGGTCATACTTAATGACAACTAATCTGGCCAGCTAACCACATCACAGACAAAAACATGTTTATTATGTCATTGGAGGTCCCAGATCCTTAAAAGGTTTGCCTTACATGCCGGCTGCTTCAAGTTGTTTTTTTGCAAAGTTAAAAGCACTCAGAAAACTAAATTCCTTTACAAAGCGACTGTTTTTAAAATAGCAGAAGTTAAGAGACAAGAGGCAGCTCACATAATGCAACCACGTGTGCTTTCAGAGGTGGATATCTGAAGTGAGGAACTGTTAAACCTTTGAGCTGTAGTTGGTTTCAAGTGTCAAACTCTGCATGGCCAGGTTTCACCTGTCAGCACAGTTTAGACTCACTTTAATGTGAAATCAATTACTGGCTAGCTATTAGGACTGTGTGTATGAGAGACCGCTGGTAGAGAAATGCATTGTTATAAGATGGAGATCTCTGAATCGGTTTCACCGAATAGAGAATAGCTCATTGTTGAGGTGAAAAAAAAGGCAGCTCCCTTGCACAGTATTCATAGTTAGCACTGAAAACACTTGATTGATTAAACATGTACCATATATACAGCTATAAATTATGAAGACTAATGTGTCAGTGGACCATAAACAATAGAAAATCAATGCATCTCATTCAAGGAGGAGCACACAAGAAATAAAGAGAGGAAGGATGGAAAATGTTCTTTTGTGCTTTTTTTTTTTTTTTTTTGGCATGAGTGCATTCGAATCGGAAAATCAAACATGACAGATTGGCCCAATTTAATCAATCATTTGTACGTTTAAAATATTTAGATGGGCTTCCACGTTTGGAAAACAGAAGCAGCGCCGAACTCAAAATTCTCTATTTCGCAGCTACAAGTGAAAGATGCTGAAGGTAACGATGAAGAATTGACAAATCTTCCTCCCCACGCTGAAGAAACAAAAAACACCAGCTGTGGGTGTGAGAACACTGTTCAAGTTGCCTCACAATTTGTTCCTGTAGTGGAGACATTGTTCTGTGGATCGAAACGTAAACATCCTGTTAAATTAGGATTTCAGCCCCTGATAGGATGGCCAGTCTAATCATCTAAAGTAGCTTTGGCAGATCCATCTGGCTGATTGCAAAGCAATCCTGGCCGTTTTTGTTTGGGCAACACGCAGCTCGTCCTCTCATGTTTGAGGACGTGGACAAAGCCAAACCTCTGACTTTTGTGACACGCACACACCCTCGTTCGTTTTTTCCTCTCCCCATGTTTCCATTTCAAGGCCAGTTTCGGTCACGCCTTTGAAAGTTTTCATACCTGGCTCCTGACACTTGCCGGGTGAACAACATGGAGCCGAGGTGAGTCACTGCCTTGTTGCTCGGCCTGGAGACCATCCAGAGACATGGCTGGAGGAGAGAGGTGCCACACCCAACATGAACACACCCACACAGCGATGACATTAAAAATTCCTTACAGATATGGGGTCATAACTGTAGCAGCCCTAAAATAAACCAAGATACATGGACAAAATGGTTCTGTAGCAGTACAATGAGCTTACCCAGTGAAATGGGGTTATGTGGGGGTGGAGCAATCTCTCCCGTGTGCAGAGGCCAGAGTCTTCAGCTCTTGAGCCAGGAACGAATAAATCTCCTGCAGGACATGCACACACAGAGAAAAGGCATGGAGAGACAGAACTGGGGGAACAGGGGCCATGAAAGAACTATAAATAGTAACGATGCTCCTTTCACACTCTGTCACAGCCTTATTTTAGTAGTAGCAGCCTTGGTTTTATTGCTAATCAAGCAAATATATTCAAAAACAGGCCGTCCATGTTCTAACCTCTCTCCCTTCCCCTGCCTGACTGTGTGAGTTTCCCTTCCAAGTGTCAGCACAAGCAATGTATCCACTTCCTCTCCGTCTCTGGGCAAGGAATCTTTACTCGCACACACATCCACCTCTGGGATCAATTAGAGGCAGGAGATGTGGAACGCTTTCATCCCGAGATTTCGACATACACATGTTTAAAAAAAGTGCTGACAAAGGGTGTTTAAGTCGAGAGTCTCAAAGCGGTGTGTCCTAGACGGGCGATGGGAGTTCTGGACACAGATGTTAAAGAGCCCGAGCCAGGTGGAGAAGCTGCACAACAAGAAATCGCAGAGTGTGGTTTTTTTGTTGTTGTTGTTGCTGGCTACTGGCGCCAGATTCCCAGTGAAGCATCACACATTAAAGGATCTGCTCTCTGCAACAGTGTGTGTGTGTGTTTGTGCGTGTGTGTTTGTGTCAGCGTACTCTGCTGACTCATACTTTCCTAATTTGAAAGCATCAAGAAGGAAAATATTTTCTCTGTCATGAGTCAAACACAAACAGCCTTTCAATGATGTCAAGTGTCTCTAAGTGTCCCTTGTTCTCTAATAACAATGGGTGACTTTATCATCCCTGGAGAGGAGGGGTGCAAGTGGTGGACAAGAGTGCATGGCAACGTCTCTGCAGACAATAAGTGTGTGTGTGTGTGATGACTAAACCCAATCCTTCCAAACAAAAAATAAAACATCTGCTGGTTCTTTTCCATATGTAGATATTTTCTAAAATGGTTGCATGAGGCTGTTAAGTGAATCTCAACAGATGAAATGTCTGAATTATTTAAAGCGTTTGACCCCCGGAGGGTTGTGAGGAAATCACTCAGTTCTGCAGACAATATGGAAAACTGGTCCTGTACATTAATTATGCATAGTGTGGACCAGGAGAAATCAATAAGCCTTGATGGCCTCGGGTCATGCGAGAGGCCAGAGGTATTTCCTAGATGTATATTTCTGCTCTGGAGTCAGTTTTTACGCTAATGCATTTTGGGTATTGTCTGTCATCCAGGAAAGGTTGTCGTTTTGGAGTTTTGTTTTCACTAACGGGGCAGAACATTAGATTTAGATTCCATCATCCTTCCTAGCCTTTGAAGACTAAAATAAGAGCCACTTATTTCTGAAGCTTCCTCAAAACAGTCCAGTGTGTTTACAGTATATTTAGGTAGCAGCAGTTCTGAGGTGGGAGAATGCTGCAGTGCCTTACCATTTGAAGAGAGAGGGGGGGGGGGCCGATGCTGCATTGTGAGCAACTCTGCTTTAAAAGCAGCGAGCCGCCAGGGGATGGTTCCTCAAACTTCTGGATCAATTTTATCTCTCGCTATATAGCATACTCTCCCGCCTACTCCTCCTACAAAGCTCTCATTGCTCGAGTCTCATCCTCAGTCAGAATGCAGGTAAGCACAGAGCTACACACACACACGCACGCAGTCATAACATGTGATCTGCTGCAATTCAATACAACTTATGTAAGTGTTTTGTTTTGTTTTTGTCTTCAGGGGAAAGGAACAGCACGCACAGAAACACATTCAGACGACACTGCCGCAGTGTTTTTTTTTGTTTTTGTTTTTTTTAACATTAATATATTTAAATATTCTGCCTTATAAAGGTAATGTGGCCATGCTCTCACCTTCCTTTCTGACAGGAGTTTCTTGTAGCCGCTGGCTCCCAGAGTGAGCAGGGTAATGAGGACGTCAAGGGAAGGTGAAGCCGATGCTCGACCTGGTCAGACGAGGCCAACGAGTGACTTTGTTAAGCAGCTATAGAAAGACAGTCTGCTGTGTGTGAATCTAATTATAAAAGTATAAAATCCTCAGAGTGGCTGTAAAGGTGAAGCATCTCATGCATGTCTATGGCAGAGCGGGTATCAGTTTTCTATCACTGTTTGTATGAATCCTGCTCAGAACTGACCTGCCCAAAAAAAAAAAAAAGAATAACTGAAACTGTATAGCCGTGGACGAGCTAGCGCTGGGTATTGGATCTCAACACTGACTGAAACAGTCAGTCACAAAGACTGTTAGCTCAAAATCTGGCTTGGAATGTCTCAGCTTTGTGTAAGTAATGTTCTTCCATCAGATCATTAGATTCATCATCTGACCAAAATCGTTATGGTTTTGTTAGCTTAGAACGAGCCTTTTACATTTACAGACGCCATGGATCACTTTCAAACAAATTAAAACACTGGCCTTCCACGTTTTTCACATATTGTTCGGCCACAGTAGTTTCTCCTTTAAGCCAGGAAGGAGAGGATAAAACGTGTGGGTTGCAATCAGCAACTACACCACTAGATGCCATGAAATCCTTGAACACACTGGTCCCTTAAATCATGATATTCCTCATGTTAGACCATAACTCTTGTACAGATGTTTTGTGTTAGGACAATAATGAGCACTATTGCATTTTTGAAAAATATAAGAATGGTTCTCTAGAAAGAACATGAAATATTTCAAAAACAATCTTTCAAGTGCCGACACTGAATCATATTGGCACTGGTAAATATCCCCATCTCTAGTGATGGCTTTGTTATATTAAAAGGCTTTAACTGTACTAAGACAAACTGAAAAGAAATTAGCGTGTGTCATTAATGTACATTATTAATTATGTATTAATTGTCACATTTTAATGTAGATGTTAAAGGGATTATGTCAATTTTCAAAGTGAGACTGTGTCCCCTCAGACAAAGCTTGTAAAAGGCACCTCCCTGCCCAGGCTCAGTTTAGTTTCACTCAATTCCTGGATGCCTGTGAGATCACGAATATGTTATTTGATCCCATAGGCACTCAACAGTTGAGTCAAGATATCGTACTATTGCCATTTGACATAATGTCAGACAACAAAAAAGGTCTGTCTAAGGCACTTAGTGGTTTTCTGATGGAAAAGTGGGAGAAAATTGTAATTCCCCAAAACCAACAACCAAATCACACACGTTTAATCTATTCTATGACTATGTTATCTTTGCTGAATGTTTGGTGAGGCCTGCCTCCCACTTAAACCTCCAATAAAGAGAAAATTATTCAGAAAATTAGCCCAGTAAGCATTTAATCTCATCCACCAGGAAACACATAAACATACAATCTGTATGAAAATGCATACAAATAATTACACATCCACATGTCTGGTATATTATCAATTAGCCATAGTTTTATTAACACTCACCTGGGTACATCTTGCTGATCTCCTGTATGAAGGACTCATCAAAACCTGCGATTATGGCGCCACCTACTGGAACCATAAAGTTCTTGTCCAAGCTCTGTACGAAGGCATCAATTCTTCCTACACGAGCGCCCTGATGTAAGACAGCGGGACAAAAAATGTGAGCAAGCACGATATCCGTCTTCAGATGTGAGCTCCAGTTCAAATGACACACAGGCCGGGGATGAGTGGTACATACCTGTTGTATAAGGTGCATGCATTTGGACGACTGTACTCCGTACGCGTTGTTAACTATGTGGGGAAGGTTATATTTAGCGCACACAGTGGCCAGCTCCTCAAGCCTACAAGATAAGAGCATTCATAATAATCAATGATGAACATGTAATCCTTACTGCTCTTTAGCTACTGTGACATCTAAAAGAGTCTAAGGGGTATAAAAACATTTCTACCTGTCAGGGACCCGTGGGGAAGCAGGATGTTGTTGAATGAACACACAGGATGTTTTCAGCTCCGAGCTCCTCGATCTTACGCTCAACTGCTTCCAAGTCTGTCCGCAACTCATCGCCCTCAAGAACATTCTCCACCACCACCGGTTCAAAGCCTGATAAAACAGTCATGACATGAGCATGAGACAGCGAAAGCCTTCAGGTGCAACTGTATCTGTTCAACAAATTCTTGACAGATTTTAAGAGTATGAAAAGCTATTTCTAACACCAGTCTAGTGTGTGAGCAGGATGCGGGGGTGACAGGACGTCGGACACTGATGTGATCATCACCTGCTGTGATCATGGCTTTGAAACAGGACTTCTGGTCGATACGAGGCCAAATGATGTAGCGGGCTTTGGGTCGCCCGATAGGGTCAGGAAGCACAGTGTCAAGCTCATTCCTGTCGCCATGGGAACAACAAAGCAGCTCGCCACCCTCTGGACACCTGTTTTCCAGAAGAGACAAGATTTTTTTTTTTCCATTTACACCTGGAAGTGAAAAGAGTTATCACAGCTTGGACTGAAGACATAAAACTTATAACACAAAGCCCACATGACAAACTGGAGGTGGGTATTCGAAAGAAGTAAGCATTTAGGCACCACAGAGGGTCTAATGAAAGATGCTATTTGAGTTGCATTATGGGAAATGTAGGATCTTGCCATTTTGGAGCATCACCCATACATATACATCAGCCTCTGTCACATCTGTTTTTGGTGGGAACTTTATGGAAGAGCAATACTAAATCACCGGAGTAGCCCTTTCTATTTTTTTTCTAATGAAAGCACAGACTCTATTTCAACTGATCAGTCACTGAAATTCAAACATTATTCTGCACAAATATTGTGAATTCTTGAAGTGTTCGAATGATAACATATACATACCTGAGAGCTTTAAGATGTCCAACACAACTGAATTGGTCAGCTTGTTAAGCAGACTGGATCCTGCTGCTTTGGGCTGAACAGCAGCGATGTCACCTGACCGACCTATGCCATGGATCAACCTACAGAAAACAGCTCAATGTCACAACAGGAACTATTTGAAACTGCGTGA
>CM071605.1:2683973-2736973 GCA_036365135.1 Miichthys miiuy
TAGAGGGCCGAAGTCCAGCCTTACAACCTGAGAGATCATGTGATTTGTATATAACGTTACAGCTTTAAGTCTATGTAAACAAATTTCACCTCATTGATTTTCATTTTTTTCTTGAATCGTTCTTTGCGATCATTGTGGACACTTTTGATACATATTTTTTGATTTCATCTATGTTGCATAGAAGTTTCTCCGTCCATAACAGGGTCAGAGCATTTCGATTTCAAAAATTGCATTGCTGCACTACCTGCCAAGCCGCAGCTGGCAGTCACTTCCAAATTTCGAAGAGAAATCTGACAAATATCTCAGATCTATGGAAAAGGGAAACATCAGTACCTATTGATTTCAATTATAACCCTGGCTGTGTGCTATATTATGTTGATATTGTTCAGTTTTTAATCTAGCTCTGTTTTGGCAGCCGTGTCCTCTTCATTTGTTATGTTTTCCCGGGGACAAGTCAGAGGCTATATCATTTCAGGCAGATGTTTGGTTGGAGCCGTTTGTTTCTGTGTTCAGAACAATGTCCAGAAAACAAAATGGTCGTCATGCCAGGTGCCTTGAGGATGTATACTGAGGGACATCGAGCTGAGAGCAGACCCGATAAGATTATTCCTACTTCTTTTCGTGTGCCGATATTGTTGCTCGATGGCAGGAATGCACTTGGATGTCGAGGAGTCCATACAGACAACATTCATAAAAACACACTTGTACATGCACGCCCACACCTGTGTAAAGGGGGGGCTAGGTTCCTGTGATGTTGCCACAGATGTAATAAGCACTCATTCATTTCCATGTTGGCAGAATGTTAAGATTGATTCAGGGGCCGGTAGATGAAAAGGTCAGTGGGCTTGTTTTGAGTGAGTGTAAGATTTCCATCATCACTCTGCACGCTCTACCAGGCCCAGTCCAAACTACACAAACAGTGTCTCTGAAGCCCTTGACAGCCTCGATTCTGCCATTAAGTCAATAATCTGCCCTCACTCTCTCCTTCTCCTCCTCCTCCCCTCACGACTGACCTGCTGTTAGTTTACGTACCCCTTTACTTACCCTCAACAACGCTTGTCCAAACAGCAGCATAACTTTCACCCTCGTGTGTTTCCCTTTCTCCCGCCACTGCCATTTTCCACAATTCTTCCACTTTTTCTCCCCTCCCCACTTCTCGCCCAGCACCTTTCATTGTTTCCAGACAGTGGTGAAACATATTGTGGGAAATGTGTGGAACGTTAGAGTCTGTTTGCATGGAGAAAGACAGGGACACACACACACACACACATACACCCTCACACCCACACAAGAGGAATTGTTCCAGGAAAGTGGCATCTGTGCAGCCCATTAGACAGAGATTCAGTGGACCTGTGCGGGCCTTTTACATATGGTGGTCAGCTGCTGGAAAGGAACTGGAACCAGGGGTCACATTTGAGAGAAAACATTAGGGGAGATGATGCATGTTGGACACACACACACACACTTCAAAGTCCTGTCGTGCCCTTCACCGCTGCCCCAGTAGCATTGCTCTGGCCAAGTCGTTCATATCTGCAGGGCCTGGCTGCAGTTTGCACAGTTAGCGTGAGCTGCAAAAAAAAAAAAAAAAACCCTACACTTTCACACATTTGAAGCCTCCAAAAATTGTAACACTCATCTCTTCCTGGGTCTCTCCTTAACTCATAAGCCCTGAAAAAATTTGACATTTGTTCTCAGGAATTCATGAATAAAGGGGGCTGGGAAAGAAAATGAACTCTGAGAGGCCTCTCATCAGTAGCAACACAGTTATTATTACAGGGAAAGTCCACTGTACTGTAATGATTGCTAAATGTCTCTCTGGAGGTCTACGTCCTTGACTTTAGTGAGAAAAGAGGAGACAGTAAGGAGGAAAGGAGTGGGAGAGTGAAGTAAAGTAAGGAGAAGTCAGCTGTGATTCATTAGTGTATTTGTGTTGCTAGGTCTGAGTTGACTGGACCACGTATGGACCCAGTCCAGATGAGGCTGGGATACTTCCTACTGGGCCAACTGTTCTATCCTCATATCTTTGAACTTTTCTCAGTGTGCATAGAGACATTCCTGTTAAATGTGTAATGGCTAAAACATGTTTGTATTGCTCTGAATTTTTGGATCATTCATGTTGGTTTTGAATTTTTCAAAGGTTGAGAAACAATAAAAGAAAACTTGAGAATTAAGTAAGTACAAGAATCAAGTACTTATTGTATAGAAATGTTGTACTTTTGCTGCCTAAATTATTTTTGATACTTAAATGTTTGATCAGGAGGTAGAGTAGGTCGTCCATTAATGATCCATGGATTCTCTTGGCCGCATTGTCACGTGTCCTTGAGTAAGAACGGTTAAAGTTTGTTATTATTATTAATATATTATATTTGTTAAAGCATTTAATTTTGTTAAAAATTAGAATTAATCTTAATTGTATTGCATTAAAATTGAGTTGTATTCTATTCTCCTAACATATAGAGCCCCACAGAAATCAGGCAAGTCCTCGTCCGAGATGCTGGAGGAGGTTTTATCTTCTGTTGGACATCCCATATATTTTATGTATATTTTATTGTATATATTAATATGTAATTTTTGATTTACTGCACAAGCAGCTGGTGAATATAAGGATGCTTTTTATCTCTCCGCTCAGCTTTTTCTTAGGCGATGAAGTAAGGGGTTAGCCTTTATATACAGTATTTAGCTGAGCCTGTTTGGTTCTTTCGTTGGTTAATCATGATCGTAATATTATTACTAAAATATTATTACTAAAACATCATGTACATCATGTCAACTCTGTTGAGTGGTAGTTGAGTACAATCTTGGTTGACCTATAGCAAGCAATTATATTCCACTTTTTTTTTTTTTGCAACATTTTTTATGGATTATTGTTAAGAAGAAAAACTATGACATTAAACAATCAGATTAAAATTTAGATTGAAAGATTATGGACAAAAAACATTTGCAACATCTACACTTGACATTTGGTTTATAAAGTTAACTTGGTAGTGGTTGCTCAAGCACCTTAAATGATTTTACTGCGATGAAATTGGAGTAGATTGCTCATTTAACTTAATGGGCTTCGTTTATAAATGCAGTTTAAGGCAATGTGATTATATGCAATGTGATTATACTTTTCAGAAGTTAGTCACTAATAAATTACATTTGGAAAGTAACTCAATCACCCTGTTTCTGATCATGTTCAGAGAGCCTCCCACATTTTATAAAGTTGCCTATTGCCAGGTAATGTTGTTAGAGAGAAGTTTTAAACAAAAGTGTTCCTTCTGGGTGGTATGCTGTTAGTCACAGCGATATTACGAGACACACGACCCTCTGCGAAGATCCTGCTCACGTTGTTTGAATATGTGTTGTGTCAGAGCACCTGGTCAGGGCCTCAGGCAGCGGATGTGGCTGCACATGCTGCATGAATACGGGACTCATTAAGTTCACTGGGCTGCCAGGTGGAGTGTAGCTTGTTTCAGCACATACACACACACACACACATGGTGCACACGCACTCACACTGTGTTGCATGAATGTATACATGTGTGCTTGCTAATAGGTGCACAAATAAGACACGTTCACACACTTTGCAGGGACGGACAGACGGAAGGAGGGAGCTTGTAACCCTCTAATCAGATCAACTAAGATATGGTATCACTGTAACCAAATTAGTGATGGTGCAGAGTATAGTATATCAGGTTTTGGCCAGCGCTCAGTCACATTTGTGGCAGAGAAGTGACATGGAGCACTTGTCCCAAATGCAATAACTGAACTTGCGTCATGCACATTAAGGACAGTTGAAAATACAGATACTGCAGAGGATGATATACTGACTCACACATGTAGCTTCATGTACGAACAGAGAGAGACAGATGCTTCTGACTGGAGCTGCTGAAGTCACTCAGTCTTTTGATCAGTGCTAATCTGTCCCACTCATACTTTTCAAGAAAAAAAAACAATCAAGAGTGTCATTACAAAGAGAGTCATCAGTTTGCAATGTTTGATGTGTACACTTGTACACCGCTGGAATAGTATTGATGTTTCGGCAAGATGTTTGCACATAATAATAGCTCATTATTTTTATCTCATAGTTAAAAAAAATGAGCACGTTTATCTGTTTATTGTGAATACTGTATCTAAAAGACGAGCGAAAAAAAATATTTTTTTATTCATTTAGAGGAAATGTGGTGAACAATTAACAGCTTATTTTATAACAACAAAATCAATACATTACTGATTTCCTATGTAAAAAAAAAAATCAGCTTTATAAACTACAAAACACTATTAATGAGCCAATAGGTTGTTGACCATATTGAATCCCAGGACACAAGGTAAAAATAATACACACATCCACATCCCACGGCATGATGCTCACTCCAGAAGCCTTCAAAAACAAAATAAGTTTTAAATCCCATCCATAAAATCCTCTTCTTCCTTCATATGAATACTTTTGAAGTCACAGCTGTTCTCCAGCAGTGGCAGCCTTTTACATACCAAATATCACACAAGCTCTTTCTGTAACCGTCCCATCGCATCTGAATAAACCTGTCGCGGAGCATTTACATGAGGAAGACTTATGTCTGCGTGACAAAAAAAGTCAGCACAATAACAAAGAGATCAAGTTACTTATTTCATGTCAGGAAAGTTCTTTATGTAGCCTAACATTTATCAAGACGCTGTACACGTGCAGCTGTCTTATTTGTTTTCATTTTGTGCACTGTGTATCAGAAAACATAATTTTTCTTGACACCAGAGATAAACAGTAGACATTTTGGGTGAAAACACAGTAAATATGATTACAGCTGAAACCACTGGAGCCAGTCTCAGCTTTTTGAGTTCTGGTCACTCTCGCCGTCTGTCTGGGCACACCTAATGGTCTTTGTGGTGGGAATGCTTACGGCCCCAATAATGGACTCTGGATCACATGTTTGTCTCGGCATACTCTTCTCTGATAGGCTCGTGGTTCTTAATTACCAGAGTGACTGTTTATCCACACTGTTTGCCTGGATCCTTATCAGCCCTAACAGTGTTTTAACTCCCAGCGGAGAATGTGTGGGAGATGGCGAGAGAAGTGTGTGTGTTGTGTGTGTGTGTGTGTGTGTGTGTGTGTATGTGTGTCGTGACGCACAATAGTGTACATGTCAGTGTGCATGTTTGATGTACTTTGTCAGACATGGGTCAGAGTGTGTGGGACGCAGAACACGCAGATTCTGCCAGCGATATTCTGGTTGTGGTTGTGCTGATGAGGTAGTGTGCGCTCCTCGTTGCCGGGACGGAGAGTCACACTTGTGGTCGGCAGTCATCGAGGGGACACTTGTGTTGAGGTTTTTGCGCTGACTGCTGAGTGTTTAGGTTATTGCCTCATTCCTCAGCTCCACGGTTATCAAGCCAACATTGAAATTGCACGTTTCGCATTCCAAATCAGAAGCCCTTGTAAAAATTGTGACGTTTTTCCTGAGCCTGGATTGTAAAAATGTCCACACAGTGTATCATCAGTCTGCTTTTATTTAAGGTGGAGCTGCCAGAATGAGTAGGTACTTTTTGTGCGGGTACAAGTGTGCTTCTATATGCTTTTGTTTGGACGTGTATGTGTGTTTGAGTGCGCGTGCATATGCAAGCATGTGAGTGTAACATGAGCTCTGGCCATCTCCCTGTGTGTGAGTAATGGTCCCTGTTTTATTGGTCCGCTCCTCAACAGACTCTATGAGTAATCACATAATGCCTGCCCTGACGTCAGAGCTGTTTCCATGGTAACACAGTGCTCCCCACTCTGGGGAGGTGCATTCATTTCTTTTTCTTTCCCCACATCTTGTCCTATGTGCACTCAAAGCTCCGGCTCCGGATGGAGACATTACTTCTCAGGCTAAAATCACCTCCCTAATCTATAGTTTCACAACGTGCTCGTATGATTAGAGCCTCACATTTTTATCTTTTTTTTTCATTTATCCCCATCTTTCTGCGTCTCGCTCTGAGCCTCTTCCTCTCTTACTTCACTGTCCCTATTTTAGTCATCCTCCGTCTCTTCTTGCCTCCCAGCTCTCTCTTTCATGATTAGCCCCATTTTACTCGCTGTCCTCTCCTTCCCCTCTCCTTTCTTCTCTTCTCCAAACTCTGTAATGCCCGACAAACCACCTCTCCTATTTCCACGCCAGATGTATTCATTTTTCTCCCTGCCTTTCATGCACTGTTGAATTCCACTGAACGGCCGACCCCTCTCATTTCTACAGGCTCTTCCTCTTTACAGTTTTGCCTTTTCCTTTCTCTTGCCTCGCTCTTGTGAGAGGACAGGCTCAGATGAAAAAGAAACATACTCGCTTGTGTGTCCATGCTGACATAAGATGAATGCAGCTCCAGCGATACCAAGTGTGCCAGAGGACAATAAAGCAAGTTCAGGTTTAGGTGTGTTGTGAAAAATTATCACTTATCTAATTTTATGGTTGCTGCATACTATTTTTAATTTGCTGATAATGAGTTCCACATTTAGCGGATACATTTTGGTGGACCACTCTAATAACCAGTGTACATGTGTAATTCATAATGCAGGAAAAGCTTTGTAATCAGACTACTGTAGAGTCTGACTTTTTCCAAGGCTGAAAACCATCAAAATGTCAATAATGAGGCCAGCCTCAATCTCTAGCTAGTAGCGGCCGGTTTGTCTGGCTAGCCAAACACTCACACAGTGAAGCCGTTAATGGCTCTGTGTTATGTCTGTTGTCATTGCTCAGAGAGTCTGGGGCTGAAAGCTTTACACTGCCCATTTCCAACCCATTTCCTTCCCCTATTGTAAGTGGTGTATAACTGCTGAGAAAAGGGGCATTGCTGTCCCCCAAACCAGCAGTGATCTACAGCTGCCTCTCTGTCATATGGATGCTCGTCACTCATCCCGTCAGGACTGTGATTGGTGACTAACAGTGAGGACTGACTGGTTGTCTGGGTGATGTGTTTGGGTCGGGAGCAGGACCACTGTAATAGACTCTGTGTCTCTTGCTAACCAACAGGGCTCCGTTTGCACAGGCGTCCGTCTTCATTTTCCAATCAATTAGACCCCAGTGGAAAACAGGCTATCCAACACAGGTGCATGTGCACCATGTGTGTGTGTGTGTGTGTGTGAAGTTTCTCTGTGGATGTGTGGTTGTGTGTGAGAAAGGAAAAAGAGGCAGACAGAGGAAACATGAGGGCTAGTTCATGAGCGTGTGTGATTCTGTGCGGTTTGCCAAAAAGGCAGCCGTACCAGATGACGGCCGTAAAAAAAATGCCGCCTTACAGCACAATTTTGAGTCATGGCTGGGTTTCTGGATGACTTGGCCTTGACGTGTTTCTGAAGCCCAGGGACAAACAGAGCCATGCCCATTAGTGCATTGTTGCATGTGACTGGAGTTTTGACCTGAGCTCCCAGGAGCACTATCGAACCATAACCCAATGAGACACAGTTGCTCGAGGCCAACACAGGTCCCCTGGTTGCCCACAGTTTCGCATGGCACTGCCAACTCAGCAGAGGGATCAAATCCAGTCAAGGATAGATCAGGCATTTTGAAGTGGGGTTGTATGAGCTACTGTTACCTACAGTAGACGGTTGACAGGGATCTTCGCACAGGAGCAGAGCTTTGCCCTGGTGTGGACAGGGGCAGAAGAAAAACACATTTTCTCCAGTCTTTCTGCTATGCTAAGCTAAGCTAATGTTGCCTGACTGTAGCTTCAAATAATTGTCTTTTTACAGACAAATATAGTAAGAGGGTGACATTGATCCATCCCTCTCATCAACAATGCAGTCAAGTAACAGCCCATCACTGTTAATCTACTAGTTGGTATCATAGTGTATAAAAGATTGGAATGAAATGTGACACATGGAAAATGCACTGTTCTACTAAAACAATCTCCCTTCGACCTGACAGGCATCATTTAGCCGCTGGTTTCCAACTTCTGACAGCTCATTATTGTTGCCGTGATTAGCTCTGTAATGTTGTAATCATTGACAGTGAATGTTTTGGATGTGGATGCAGGTTGGATGAGCTCTGTCTGCAGTTTCTTCCTCCCTTTCTTGTTTTTCGGGGTTTTCCACAGAGTGACAGTGATAGTTGTGGCCAGATCTGTGAGCTCCCACTCTCAACCCCTCCTCTTTATCTCCGCTGGTTGTCTGCACCAGATCCATTTGGTTCAGGCTGGTGCAGCTGTACTAATCAGGTTATACGGGGAGAACTAATTTGTTTTGGGGTCTGTTTTCCATTAAATTAATGCGCACATGCAGATCATAAACATGCAGATTTTTCAGATGGAAAAAAATAACCGTTTGCCCAATTTTCCACAGTTTTTCACTTGAGGGTGGCCATTTTGTATTTACAAGTCCCACACAGTACAGCCTTATCAGCCATGCAGTTGAAGCTGTTTATGGCTTAGTTTTATGATACCTCTTTTCTAGTCTACCTCCCTAATTAATTGAACTATTTCCCATTATACTGGATTATCCTTTCCAATTGGGCATTTTTCAAGCCAGCATTGTGAAAACAATCCTGATGGTCGTCATTTATTCAGAGTTGCAGCAGACGTTATTTGTTTCTGCTTTTCCATGGTCTACGGAAAGTGCAATTACAGCAATTACAGATGAGAAGTCACACTAGCCTCGGGCTACAGACCCACTTTGTCGGACATATACAGTATGTGAACCTCTGCTGAACATGATCTTAAAACCTGGATTAATCTTTCTTTTCATTGTTTGATTAATTATCCTGTCATCATTACTGATTGATCAATTAAGTGAATAACAAATGAGGATTTGGACAGTGTAATGACTGAGTGAGGTTAAACACAGCCTCCATCACACTCTCCATCATGTTTTCTCTGCTTTCTCTGGTAGCAAGATGATGTCTTCTTTTCTGTGGTGTCTTTGGACCACATGGTGGGGAGCAGAATTTGAGAGTCAAAGGTTTCAGGCTAATTGTTTCCTCAGCTGTGCTGCAGAGTGGACTATTTAGGATAGACTAAGAATTTAGAAACCCCTTTAGAGCTATGTTGTCTTAAACTTTCTATGTTTTGAGAATCTGTGGTTTTCAGCAACAGAATGTAAAGTATGAAGGGTGCGACTGTTTATCATACCCATGCATTATAATGCATTATGATGCATTTTAAACATACTTATATACTCTTATAACGTGTTTTACTATGATACCCATGTATGATTATAGTTGGAAAAATTCTGAATGCTTTAGATCATTAATCATAACTCATTATGATGTCCATGTACTGTATATAAGGCATTATAAGCATACTTAGAAATGCATTACACTGTGCTTATAAGTGCACTGCACTCATAAGTAGTATTCATACTCAATACTTCATGATGACACACAGCATTTTTTTCACAAGGATCATAATGCATTATAAAGTAGTACGTGTGATCCAAAAAAGATGTCAGTGAGTGATACTATTTTAATATTTGACCATCGTTTTATGGTTTATGTGTTACGATTATTGTGATAAAATATTAGGAATATTTATGAGTGCTTATAATTATAACTATACATAAGCATTATAACGCAAGTATATATGTATATAATGCATTATAATAGTAATCATAATAAGTGTTGCCGTATGAAGCCGTGTGACTCTCCTGTGTTCATGTTTTTGATCAAATTTATCATTCACATACATATTCACATATCAAAGAAATTACCATTGTAGGTAACTAATTTGTAATCTCATTTACATGCGGGAGGAAGTGTAATTGCTGCCCACACACTTTTCAAGTTCATTTTAGTACTGGATGAAACCCGTATAGGAGGTGGTTCAGTATGGGTGCGAGTCGTTATCCATCCTGAGTCCTGTATGTAGAGACCCAGATGCTAAACACTTTACCCTTGCTTTAGGTGCTACAAGTGGATATTTTATTACATGAGTGGATAAGAGCAAATGAAATGGAAGATTTTGCCAATATGTTCAGAATCAACATTTTGAAACGTTTTCCTCATTAGGTTGATGAAGTTAGTATTTAAGTTGTATATAAATGGGACTTTTAGGAGACAGGGTTGATTCGAGGACATGATGCTAACTTCATGTCATATTGTATTGATTAGTACATGCCTGACATGTGTCAACTAAATTATTCACATTAGGCCGACATTGAGCAATCAATGTTTTTGACTACAGCACAGCGAAATATTGTAGTCCAAAAGCAACCAGGAGTCTGTTCTGTACTTCTGTCCATTTATTCCACCACACAATGATTCATTAATTATACTGTACATTATCATAAATACTATATACTGCAGGATTCTCATTACCAGTGTTGTCCTCTGTAATACAAGCGAGAAACTTACACTAATTTAACAATAAGCTGTCGACACGTCAAGCAAAAGCACCACCACCAAACATACTGTAGTTTAAAGCTGAAGCATTCATGCATACTTATGTAGTGAGTTGTTTGTTCCCTGTATCCATCTCTTGACAGCAGTTTTGCAATTATTTATGGATTCCATGTTTTAAGTGGAACAGGAGGACTATTTCAGGCGATAGCTGTTCATAACACACAACTGCTTATGAAAACAGATGGCAAACACAAAGTAGTGCTTATTTATTTTATCAGTAAAAGATAAATATAGCAAACACAGGCCCAGTGAATGATTGCTGCTTTTATAATGTGTGATCTCTGCTCCTTGTGTTCCGCAGCATCTGAGACAGTATTGGTGAGAACTAAGACTGATGAATGTGTGGAATGTAAGCTGACGTCACTGGATGTACCGTAGCTTCAGTCACATGGCTAGGTAAACACAAGTAGCCGTTTGGCGTGATGTGTGAGTATGCGTGGGTGGCACCAGTGACTCTGATCAAGCAGATCCAGAAGGTTCAAGAGAGTTTTGGTCCATGTTGTTGAGTGTGAAAAAAAGAAACAAATGCTTTGTGTATTTTTACTAGGATTCCTTCCATGTTTGAACAACAACTGTGTTTTTCTAGCTTGTGGTTGGCCTTCATGCTGTTCCAGAACCTGAGCACACATGCATACATGAACGCCATAACATCTGTATGCTCACGCAGACATGAAAACAGAGCACAGGAATATGTATAGGGATATAATGCACTGTATGTTTACTGTACATCTATACATGGATAACCTCAAAGACATAGAGGGTAAACACATAAAGGACCAGCTCTCCTACAGACTGTTATGTACTGTAACAAACAAACAAACACAGTTTTAACTCCATCACATGCTTACACCAATTTCCATATTATGCTACTTTATACTTTTTCCTCAACATTTCATATGGAAATATTATACTTTTTTAACTCCACTACATTTATCTGACACTTACAGTTATGAGGTACTTTGAAGATAAATATTCAGGATTTTACACCAAAAAAAAAAATGAGATTACAAATTAAGATGCAAAACCAAGTGCAATATTAGAAAACAGTTTGCACATTGTCAAATTCCTCCTAGGTTTTGGCTCAACACCTGCCCAAACTTGAAAATGGCCTGGATCATTTTTAAAAGGACACATGGGACAACTCAATCTTCTTTTTCTATTTTCTTTTAATTTTCAGTCCTCTTTTCCAAACATTTCTTTATTTACTGGACAGATCTCAGGTAGACAGAAAGATAGGTAGGTTGATAATCTTAAAAGAAACAAAGCTGCATTAGTAAGAACCCATGTAACTGACAGGGGGAGTTCTGTTTAATACTGAATACGTTTACTTGTGATACTTTCCGAAAATAGCCCTTAAAACAACGGATCAGCGATGGTGGGGAAGTGTTGCTTCAAGTGCGATGTGAAATAAGATCCAGGAAGTCTAGTTTGAGTAGCAGATCAGTGAATGTTAAGGCTTCTTGGATGCTAAAACACTGCACAGTGTTTGAGACAGGATTTTACAACTCAACGTTGCAACTATCACAAGGTAAACTGTAGAAATATTAATGTGTGCTCAATACACTTTGGCTGGTAAAATTTCCACCCTTTAACTTCAGCTGCACTTGTTCATAGTTTTATATTAACAATAGATCTGCATATGATGTGAAAGGTGACAAACACAGAGAATTATCACCTGATTCAGCAAATTCTGCAATTTCTAGATGCTGCAGGTGGCTGTTTTCAGCAAACAAGCTCTGATAAACCCACTATACACTACCTGCCCAGCACCAAATGGCAGACAGACAAAGTTAGCAACAACGTGATGAACATATTAGTATAGCATTTAGCAGCTAAAGGGCTAGATATATTTCCCCAGAAGTTGGGGAAACAGGGCTAAAGCGAGAATGAATATTGGACTTGGTGGCCGGAAATATGGCTCCAAACATGGCGTCCTAATGCTAATGTTTAAAGCAAAGAACACAATACCTCTTCCACCACTGCCTTACACACATATAAAGCACGTATCGACTCGTACATTCACAGTTTGAAATAAATATGTCCCTGCAGTGGGCCTGTGAACAATCATTCTGGGTGGTCCGGTCACAGTGCTGTTGTCACTTTTCAGTAGAGCTGTACTAAAACCATACATCATGATATACCTTTGCCAAAGGCAAAGTGCTGCATGACACAGTGACAACATATTATTACAACAATATCTTTGGTTATTATCACATCATATATCATTTAGCGAGCAGAACGGAGAGCTTCAAGATAGTATATAGTGTGTAGTGCTTGCTAAGCCTCAGTGAGCCCCAGCATGGGTGTGATTGAAGAAGATGGCTTTCTGTCACTCATAGAACCGGCAGCCTATATCCCCAGAGGACAAACCAGCATCTCCCATATCTTATCCCCCTGTTTTCTTTGCTCTAAGCCAGGTTTCCAGGATGGCTATCAGCACGATGGCCCATTCTTAATGGCTCTGTGCTTTGCCTCATAGAGAGAAGCCCAACAGAGTGTGTCATGGAAGGCCATCTCTTGTTCCCCTGTACCTTCATGGTCCCTGCAGACCCCTGCATTCCTTCTACATGGGGGAACTAGAGCCCTCTGTGAATTTCACTGACAAAGCAAGCGCTTTACAAGCTAATGGTGGAAAACCTGCCCATGGGGCTGACCCAAGCCTCTCCTCGGGGAACAGGCTCTGTAATGCAAATCCTTCCACCTGCAAAAAGAGGAAGCAGAGATTTATACCCCCACGCAGGTACACATGCAGTTTATTAGAGGCTGGCATTCACACACCTTCATGCTGACTGATGTACTCAAAGCATGTGTGTTTGAGTGCATCAGTCAGTACATTGGTGCTGTCATGACTGTACATTTATGTTTCTACATCAGTGATTTATAAAAGATGTAGGGATGTGATTTAAAGGCATATGCTTGAGCAGGCAGCCGCTGTCTGTTTGTTTACCGGAGTCCTGTGGGAATCTTGATGGGATTGTAAATGTTCTACATGCAGCTGAAATGGTCGGGAGATGTGTGTGGTCCTCTCTCTGATGAGCACAAACAAAACACAGAACGCAGACCTTGCTGAGTCAGGACTGTGTATAAAATATTAAATAATGTATGCACTGAAGGCAACATGCACACACAAAGTTCCATGCTGCTTTCATAACATTGCTTTTGATTTGCACTCTGCGTTCTCAGATTCTTATTACTTATTCACTAAATTATTTTAAAGCGTAAGCGAGATACTAAAGCTAGAACAGTGTAGTATCAAAAAGTAGATTTCCGGGTTATTAGTCAGCCAAAATTGACACGATTCAGTTTAGTGTGTTTGGTTCAGTTCACATGTCAAAGTCAGGTCCAAATTGTTTTGCTGTTCAACTGTTCATTAACTTTGAAAACCCCTTTTGACGTAGACTGCCTCCTTCAAAAGAAATATTGCCTCCTGTCCCAGTCAGACTTATGGCTTCATAAAAACATTTTACAGTGGAACTGTAACACCCAGCCCTGTTGTCTGAGACCTGCAGTGTGCACTAAACTAGCACAAATCTATCCATTTTTCATTGCTTAAATAAGTCCTGTGGGCAGGCAAATGGGGAAAAATGTGGTTTAACCCTTTTTATCAGCCTACACTTCTAATCGCCTGGCCTTTCATAATTTAATTCATAAACGCTACAGAAAGTCTTCAAGAAGACACATAAATCAATATTGCCATTTCCATTTTGTGATGAAAGCTCAGCTGGAAAATACCCAAGTGGCTGAAGCAGGCTGAAGAGCTGAATCCCAACGTTGATGGATGATGGGGAAATGCGCTTTATCGCAACGCTGTCCATCTTATTTGATGAACAGGAGCCAGGCCAATAACACGAAAAGCACGTAGGAGAGAATTAGTTGTACTTTGATGGTCGATTAACAAGCAATTAACAAGCAGGTGCGATCACCGGGCAAACCTATCGACCAGCAGAATGAGTGACAGCAGCAGCTTAATTTCAGTATTTCAGAGGAAGCTAGCTCGGATTTATGAAATGAATTGCAATATGTCATAGCCTCTGACACAACTCTTCGAAACAAGTGTGCTGTGGCCATATAGTAGTGGCTATTGTTGACACACTGTACACCGTTTAAATCAACTGTGAATTAAACTACACAAAGCCCACTGGCACCTTGCAGACTGAACAGAGCAGAGGCTTGTAAAACAAACAAACAAGTGAGTGCTGTGTTCCCTTCTCAGCTCTCCAGGCCCCAGCAGTAATCCTGACTGGACCATTATACACTAATGGCGTTGGCATGCTGTTTTGAGACTGGCTGCCAGGTCTACCCAGCTAGATCCCCTCTTTTTCACCCAGCTGAATGTGTGGAGCTGGGAACCTAACTGCTTGTGAAGGAGTGGACCAGTGCTCATGAGCAAAGAAAGACGGCGCATACATAAGTAATATGACTAAGAAAACATGGATGAGGCTTTAGAGATATTTTTGTAATATCCATATGGGCTTTCATGAAGAGATTATCACTTTGTCTGTGACACATCTCATGCAGCTGTGTTTGACAGTTTTTGAGGTCAGAATATGGGGTACTCCCATTGAGGTTTTCTCTGGGTCACAGCATCCTTGCAGCCTGTGCTTTCAGCCTGGGAGACTGACAGATCTATCTCTGGAAGGGACTCATACACTGGGTTTCTTCTAGGATCAGGCTAAGTCTCTCCCAGGAAACGTGAAAACAATAAATCTCATTAGTCACACTTCAGAAAGTAGAAGAGTCTGAGTAACGTGTCAAGAGTAGGGGACGGTTAAACAGAAGCTGGTGTGTCTAATATATCATGGGATCATATTTTTTTAAAGCACATGCAAATGTGGTGGTTTTGTTCATTAAGTGTTGGTGTGTGTGTGTGTGTGTGTTTGCTTTGCAAGCATGAGACAGAGAATGTGAGAGGCTGTGGATGCCAAACAGCTTTTAGGTGTGCGTGCGCTAATCTCCGCATACACACAAGTGTGTTCCTCATTCCCTGTGCACGGCCCCCTCCGCTTTGGCAGCCCACCTCAATAGTTCCCTTCCCTCCAGCAATGACGCAAATGACCCACGATGACTGACCCCCACGGTAAAACCTGTAAAACATTAGCCAGCATGAATAGGAATGACTCTCCATACTCTCCCCTCAGCAGGCAGGCAGGCAGGCTGGGAAGGATTTATGGGTGTCCTCACAGCAGACGGCTGCCGTGCTCGGGGTGATTGTGGCAGAGGAGAAGGTGCGGCAAGGTTTTCGGAGTCACAGGGACAAAGAGCCAGACAGTTTGGGTCAGAAATTTGTGTCTGCCTGGACCTGAGCCTTTCCACACTCTATTCCTGCAGTTTTACTGTATACAGAACACACCCCTATTAATTTTTAGCACTTTAATATCTATTTTCCTTTTGCCTTCTTGCATTACTGTTGCCATGTGTCCAATTAAATTCAGGACAGTTTATGAAAGTATTTTCCAAGGAGTGTGATAGTTTATTCAATAAAAAATGCAAGTGGAAAATATACAGAATGAGAAAGTAAATACATTACGGAGAGAACAGCTTTTAGACTTTTCTCATTTACGTCTATTATATCTGTTTTTTGTGAAAAACTAAAAAGCTATTTATATGTGCCTGTGATGTTTCAAATTTACATAGCTGTCATTGGCTCTTCAGATGCTAAATTTAATATTAAATCTTTAAGGCTGACAGCTTTAATCAAAGTCTGTATCTGTCTACACTTCAGAGTAAGAAATAGATTAAGAGCACCAGGTAGACCAGAAGGTTCAATTATCAAAACTTCCTGCGCCAAGCTTAGGAAGCAATTAATGGAGTTCAAATTTAAAATGCATGTGCAAGTATTATATGACGTTAGTTTCTCCAGCTGTGCAATGTTCCCATTATCCAAGAAGGCACACCTATAAATATACATTGTCATGATTCTTTAAAAAACATCATAAAACAAGAATGACAGTTTGCCAAACAGGGTCCCAAGAGAAAACAGAAAGCTACATATATGACACTAATCATGAGAATATCTCCACCTGGGGGTGCAAAACAAGAATGCACCTCATTTTCAAAGTCTTGATGAGCAGTATAGAGTTTACTGTGGCTCTAACACCCATCCAAATGAGTACAAGAATCCTTGATCGATGCCTTGATGGTGTCCTGATGGTGACTAAGCCACCGCGTTTCTGAAGCTGTCATATAGAGAGCCTTAGTAGAATCTGACCTACTTTCTTTGTAGTTGGCTGAAATGAAATTGAGTTCAGGGATGTCTGAGTCAAGCACGGCAGACGTCAGAATATCTTTGACAGAGAGCAGTGATAAAAGAACAAAGGAGAAGTAAGAAAATATTCCTCAAGGCAGTGGGTGTGAATCTGAGTGCATGTGTGTGCGTGCATTTACGTCAGTAGGCATATGTGTGAATTCATGACTTTGCAGACCTGACTGTAAGTGAGAGGAAAGTGAGTTTAATTGGACAGAGAGGTGGTGCATAAAACCCTTGGGTCAAGCTGATCGGAAATCCTGCAGACCGATCTCCCGGCCTTTCAACACTGCCTTAATCAACCCAACCATTCTGTAAAATCAGCAATCTCTCTTTTTCTCCTACCCTCTTCTCTATCCAGTAAATCTCTAGTCGGCACTTCTTGGTAACTGTGTCCTCAATGGACACTGAGGTTGTGTCCCAGTAAATTCAGTGCACTAACAAGCTAACACAGCTACTGAAGATCTGAGTCGACACACATCAACTCCACTCATATGAAGCCAGTAATGAGGGACAAAATAGGACGCAGGAGGCAGAGAAAGAAGAATGAAGGCCCAATCATGAATGAGTTATTAAGAAACACTGCTAGCAGTTAAATTTCACTGAGCTATATTAGGATGAGGCAGTTTCCGGTTCCCTTTCCAGACAGATTTAGAAAAGTGCTCTGTAGTGAGAGTTGATGACACTGAGTTGGGCTCATTATGAGGTTTTAGGTTGATCAGATAGTGAAAGTTGAGCTACACAATGGGTGCTGCTGCTGCTGCTGCTACCGCTGCTCTAGCTCCCACCACTTCACACCCACAGGGAAGTGGTTCTCAACTGGTTATTGGCGGAGCAAGTCAAACAACAAGCATATTCCAGTAGTTTGTTTGTGCTTTGACACCATGGTGTTTACCCAGCACCTCAGAGGCACGGCAGCTTGCTGTGGGCTGTGGCTCGGAGCCATGGTGGTGGACAGGGCATGGCTGCATACTGGCATCCACATTGCTGCCCTCTTAACACTCTGGGTGAGAGGAAGGCTGGGAGTTTACTTGGCTGGCAATATTTTGAGTCATGAAAGTGTAGCTCATTTGCAGAGGACAGCAGGCATATTTTGGCTTTCTTTGCATTTCTGTGTTTTCATGTGATACACATATGATTGTCCATTCCATTATTACATTAATATTTACTTATTACTTATTACTTATTTACTTGTTGTTTCAGCAACAAACCCATGTGCAATTCCCAGGAAGTATCCTTCTGCCGCATCTTAGCAATTTAACACCACCTGATGTAACATTAAGAGGGAATGGTGTGCTAAAGAGTGTAACATTTGGAAAACACTCACTCTGTTTGGCTAACTCAGGCTCAAATTCACTTTGAGTAAAAGTATTTCTAACTTACTTTTTGTGGTATCTAGCATTGGTTTCATTTGTCCCAGTCTTAGATATTTGGCCCCAACCCAACACAATGAATGTGAATGGAATTTTGTTTTTGATACTCCCATTATTAAAAATGTCATTTTAAAATTCAACAGCAACATCTCTTTCCAGGAACAACGTCTCTGTGACTCTGAATGTTCTACAGACCTCACCGTGCACAGGCTTCATAGGTAGAAAATAGTGCCAAAGAAAACTGTTGACAATGAGGTTTGTGGGTTATCCACAAACAAAATGTTCCTGGAAAGACACATTGCTGTTGACGTTCTCAAATGTAATTCTCTAGTGCTGTGAGCACCACAAACGAAATTCCATTCATGTCCACAGTATTGGGGTGGACAGATGTCTCAAAACATGGACGAGTTAAACCAAAACTACACTGTAAAAAAGAATGGTCAAATGACTGGCAGGAGCAGCTGCCAAACAAAAAGCTTTTGCAAGTTTTTGCAAAGAAACCCTGAATTCTTACGGTCAAACACTTTCAATGAAGTGATGATACTTTTATGAGAGTTCAGTTTAGTAGACCATAATTTTATACAATTTTTTTTTTTTTTTTAAAAACAACAGAAAACTACCATAACTATTTAGAGTTTTTTATTACATTTCATTAAAATGAAGTTTGTTCTTTGTTTTTGTTTTTTGTAGTGTATCTGCATGGATAGAAAGCAGCTAACTCAGTGAGTTCACCACCATGACAACATGTGCTGCAATTGCGAACACATGAAAACTATTTAGCAACTAGAAAAATGAATGGGAAAATGGCTCAGACTACCAGCCTCTACCACTTGACCAAACCCACTGAAAGAAAGATACAAAGAGATACAATCTTACGTTCCCAATACATTATTAGTGTTAAAGACAGTAACATCCAGTTTAAAGTCAATTTATAAATACAGTTCTCTTGTTTGTTGCTTGAGAGTATCACTCTGCATCATGAAAGTACAGTAAATCTCCAGAATGTCTTCACAATGGAGCCAGAGTCCCATAAAAATGCCTCAGACCTTATTGAGTGTGTCATGTTACTCTGGTAGCTGTAGCATTGGGATTGAAAGACATACTTCCACTTTCAAAGACACAAAGCATTTTTTTCTCCCAAGGACTGGTTTCACTCTTATAAATCACGAGTATTGCTATAAGTGATGGAAAGCCACTGCTAGACCTGGCTTATTCTGAGTTATGGGGTAGCATAATGAATCTTGCAGAGGGTGAAACAAAGGGCATAACTTCTACAAAGTTGTTATTTTTCCCAGTAGGTGCACTCGAGCTTTAGGACAAAAACAAATCCATTTGGAAATTTTACTGCTTCGGCTGTGTTATGCTGCCTGGATGGTGTCCATAAAAAACCTGGAGATATCTAAGAAATCATTCATGTGTGGTTTTACCTCTTCAGACATAATATTGGCAGTGGACTGTCACATGTTTTAAGTATAATCTTAGACTGCTCTCTTCTATCCTCTTGAAAGAAAACAAGGTAATAAAGACTTGTTTTGTAAAGGCTTATCTGGCTTGACATAAAGCCTCTTTCGTATTGTCACATTTCTTCTTCTTTTGCAGTCACTTATACAAAGTTCAGCTTCTGTGAGGTTGACATTTTCGTCTTTGAAAAATAGATGATGTTTGTGTTACAGTAATTCCTTGTTTATTCAAACCCTAGCAGTCTGAAGTTTGAAAGCACTAACACCAACATATTTTGTTTACTGATTTTCCAGCTCTGGTAAAAAACATTTGAACACAGTGGCACCAGACTGCGCCCACTGTTTGGTTTAGTAAGTAAGTAGCACACCATCCACATGTATTTGTTGATCAAATTGTTTGAGCCAGTCTCAGAGGAAATGAACTCCACTGTGGCCTGTAAAGTCACTCTGTGCGAGGGGCTATCTGCGGCGCTCAAATTTTAGGCTCAGCTTTGATTTTGTGTGGGTTTTTTGTTTTTGCACATCAAAGGGTGCATGTAGACTTCTGTGTAGTCTGAGTCTGTCTCTCTGAGCATGGAGATGAAAGGTTGGGTTACATAAGACTGTAAGACTGAAAGGCTGTTTATGTGTGTGCGCCTGGAGAGCCTAACTGATACTAGGACCTTCTAATGGAGCAGGACTCCTCCATGGAGGAGCTGCTGCCAGATCCTATGCTGTAAAAGCAGAACCCTGTCGTCAGAGCAGTAAAGAATAAGACAAACAGCTCACTGGCTGGCTGATGCTATCATTTACAGTAATTTACATGTCATACGCGAGCCTTTTACGCAGCTGATTGCTTGTTGACTTTCCATCTAGTATGGTTATTTTAATGCATGAGAAGAGTCATGCGCTTGATGGAGCTTTAAAGTGGCTCACAGATATTATCGTGCTGATCATCGGACAAACTAGGCTCCTCAATAGCTGCAGTCCACAGCCTAGAAAATGAAGGATGAGAGAGTGAAGATGTTTGTTGAGAAAGGGCAAATCCCTCATGCTTTTTTTTTTTTTTTTTTTCAAACCTCTTAAATGTCAAACTGTGGAAAAGCGGTTTGCATTTAATGAATGGGTGTACATCATGTTGTGTGATTGTTATGATGGCGACCATGTTTGCTGACTGTCAGGGTCACAATGTTCTGGAGCAGTACCTATTGTTGACTAAAGAATGGGATGTACAATAACTATCCCACAAAGTAGCCAACAGACCAGATCTTGTGTCTTGCCTAGCTAAATATGTCAAAGGCACGTTTGATGACCAAAATGTAAACAGAGTCATCATCAAAATTTAAAACGCAGGATTTAAACCTGCTATGACTTCTGTCTCATGTCTTTAAAGACCTTGAAAAAACATTTTCTCATTCGGCTTCTTACTGGGATGTGAAGGCATTTAACTCTCTACCAAAGTTGGGACAATGTTGGAAGAGATTTCTGTTTGTCTTTGCTGTTTTTTTGACCAGGAAAAGGGGCTTTCAAAACTCTGCAATATTTTAGCAACATTTGAATCAAAATGTAGTGACAGCTGAGGGGTTGTTTGTTTGTTTATGGCGACCACTGTGAATCAAATGTGATCGAAGCTGAAGATGCCGCTTGATTGTTCATGTCGCGCGCACAGCGGCACAAACTATGGTCACAGCCACACACACACTGAAACAACGTCTCACCTCATAGGTGACTTTTAAAGACATACTCTTTATGAACATAAACACAGCAGACAGAGAGATGTGACAGGGAGGGAGGAGCAGGAAGAGGTGCGAGCTGGTGGTAGTGCAGACATGTAGATGTGTAAACACTAAATACGGTGGAGCTGGAACTGTTGTTCATTTTCATTTGGACTTTATTTGTGCAAAAGTTTTGGTAGCCTAACCCGGAGTATTATTTTTTTTTTAGATTGTTTGAGTGAGAAGGACCTGTAACCATACAGGTGAAATCAGTTTCGGTTAAAGAAAAGTTCAAATGTTTGTTTATGATGTCAATTATAGTTCTTATAAAGAGAGAAAATATAGAGAGATATCTATTAAATAATATCTAAGGACTTCCCCCCAAACTTCAACTTTGATTGTTGTTTATTGAGTAAATATTTATTGTTTTATTGACAAATGGTATAACATTATCAAGGACTTTGAATACGGGACTATAACCAGAAAGGGTCTTAATGCAAGTATTCATATTCTATTCATATTTGACACTACGCTTATAACTAACGATTATTTTCTTGATTAACTGATTCATGATTTAAGCTATTAAATCACAAAGAATACCCCACAGAGATGTATTCTCCTTGGGCACTATCTTTTAAGACAAGCAAAGCATCAAATAATCAGATTTGAGAAGCTATAACTAGAGTATGTTTGGCATATTTGCCAAATGATTCCTCGATTATCAACACAAACTAATGTTCCATTCACCTCCATTGAATTGGGAAAAGGTGGAAAAACACAGAGCCAGATTTTGTAAAACCTCAGCACATAAAACTATCTGCATGGTTAGTCACCATGAGAGGCACAGTAAGTGAGAAAACTGTGTAAACATTGAGAAACATTCTTCATTCGTATTTGTTTAGAACTAAGCAGCACTGCTGAAAAACACTCCACAGAACAGCACCGCTGAACAGACAGCGACCAAAAAAACCAACTGTTTTCTCAGTGTTTTCACTCACAGCATGACACAACCGAATGACCTCCACTGACACAGTAAATTACACCTGAATTATCAGTTTGGCTCTTATACTGAGCCCCTTGACTCAGTGTGTGCAGCAGCAATTTGTCACAGCAACATGCTGGGCTTCTCAGTTCTGGGCCAGAAAGCCCAAACAGAGGCGGGGGAGCGAGGGTGTCTAATGTTAACTTGGCTCTACTGCAACATATTCACCCAAAATCAGTGACAGAGCTGCACTGATGCATTTGGTGACTCCCAAGAAAGTGGAAAACAGGTTTACGAGGCCTGTGGGAGGACACAGTGGCTGGTAATTAGACAGCGTAAAAATCCTCAGCCTTCACCAGCCCCTTAGGCAGTGAATAGGAGCTAAAGTAAACCAAACCTGAGTGTGAAATTGCATTAGACGTCTGTGCTTAATGGAAAGTGAAAAAAATAGACAAAACCCATTTTTGCATTTATGAGCGTTTCCATTCCCCCCCCACACACACTTCCTCGGCTCTTTGCATCATCGCTCAGACTGCTCCTCCTCTTTTCCGTTGCAGCGCAGTATATCTACATAATGGTGTCGCCTTTTATGAGAAGTTGTAGGACGCTAACAGAAACAGGATGTGCGGGACTGTGGTTTGAACATGTCTCTGTCTTTGTTTTTCTTACAGATGCTCCCCGCCGGATTGGGACCACAAAAGAGGCTCCCGAGGATCACAGGTTAGCACTGTCAACAGAAAAGAAGAGACACACCAGTAATAACAATAATGATAAGCAGCTGACAGTAAAACACACAAACGCAGAAACTAGCTCCTGATCTCTGTTGCTCGCCTACACACACCTTATAAATGACGCAAATAGCAGAAATCCTACCACTAACAGGCCTGTTCACTCACCCATTTTAGCTGTGGTTAAACAGCATGTCCAGAGGTGTCACTTCCACCAGAGTCCTTGTTGTACTCTGTTAGTCTAAAGGACGCAGGTCTGTGATTTGGCTGCAAGGCTCTGCAACAAGCCATTAAAGGCCAGGGAATTGAAACTTAGAGGGACTCGGCAGAGAGGTCGCAGCTTGTAGAGGGCAGACGCACACAGCCATATCCTTGAGATTACCTTTCACGTCTTTCTGTAAGAGGGTGGTTATGTTTTGGGAATTGATGTATTGAGCCGCAGCAGAGTCATGGGGCAGGGCTCAGGAGTACATAAAGAACAAACAATGCCCTTGGCGTTGGCATGGCCATATACAGTATGTGTGTGTTCTGTACAGCATGTTCTCCTATCAGGAGGATATCCTTTAGAAATGAATAGACAATGCGTCTGTGCTGACGTTGAAAAGTTGTGGTTGGGAGGAAATTGGGGGATTTTACATGGATAGCGATCATAACTGCAATGCAGGATTGGGCTTGAAACCAAATTACACACTATATAATTTCCTGGAGGTACAAAGTGTCATATAGGCGTACATCTGTTCCCAAAATCAGCTTTACAGTATTATACAGTATTATCCTCAAAGCAGAGAAATTTTCAAATAGTATGTTACCCTTTTGAAATATTGTCCAGTGATCATATCAATTTTTTATGTGGGGTTAGTAGGCAAGCATATATTTTTTGATTGATGCATTCCCTAAGCTGCCATTTAGACTTTAGTGGTCAGTTCAGTCTTTTTTGTTTGGACTGGTGCGCGTCGTCAGTGGAATCATGTAATAGTCCAGAGACTGACAAGACATGTAAGAAGTCGAGGCTTATGTTGGCATCCTCTCCATCTCGTGGCTGTTTTCCCTTGGCTCTGCTCTCTTGGACCATGTTGTTGGTCAGAAAGGCTGTTGTGCTTCACTATGGTGCGCATGGCACCTCGTTGAGTGTGTAAATCACACACTCCATTCTTTAGCCGGTGACCATAGCGCTTGATTGATCTCCTCTGTGTCGTATTGGCCAACATGCACACATTAGCAAGCTCATTTTCCAAACCGCGTCTTTTTTTTTTTTTTCTTCTTTTTTCTTCTCGTCCAAAGCTTGCGGTGGATGTTTTAGTTTAGGAATTGACAGTGAAGTTATGTATGGAAAGAGCTATTTAAATATTTGTATTCAACTTGAAAACACATTGGTTTTGGAACATTACCCAGGGAGATTATCGGAGAAAAGAGTGTTTGTAGGCCCAGATCTTGTGACTGTTATTCTAAATTACAGAAAGGCTGGAAGAGTGGTCTGTGAGGCAGACAAGCCATGACATTACAGTCATGTTGAAGATTTCTCAAAATCACTGTGAGCACTTCAAACACTTAAGATCAGCGTTTCTTAAACTGCGGGTTTGGGAGTTGAAAAAGGTCACTGCCCTTTTTTCTGGTTGGTCCCATCATGACAGTATTTTCTCATTAAATTGGATCCTGTGGCAAGACTAAATTTAAGGCTGAAAGAGACTGAAAACACACGCTTTTGACTGTCCCCTGCCTGGGAAATAATTGGATCTGCCACAAATGATACTGCGGCATTAGCAATTTTCAGGCTCCTACTTTTTTTTGACGCTCAACAGTAAAACACCTCTGAGTTGGTGCCATTTCTCCGAGAGAAACTGAGAGATAGGATGACATTTTAACTTGGTTTTATTTATAGTACGACTGTTCAGTTAGTTAAAACTCGTGACTGTGCCCGCTGCAGTACTGATGATGGATATATGTTTAACCACTTGTATCATGTGGTAAATCCCCGCTCACTCATCGCCCCGCATAAGCCATCTGTTTTATCTCATGCATCCCTTTTGTTTGCTCTGTCCTTCATGCCAGCATTTCTTGCCTCTGCCTCTACCAGTCTGTCCATGCGTCTGCGTCTCTATCTGTGTTTTTTTATTTTTTTATCTTAGTTGGCTCCTTTGCTGGAATCAAACACCCTGAAATATGTCGAAGGAAAAACAAGCCTCTCCTTGGAGATGAGATGGCCGTATGTTAGGGGTCAATTGGCTTGACCTTTCCCAGTAAATCTTTAATCAGGCAGTTATTCTTTTTGTTTTGTTTTGATCCTCCCCACGTCCCCAAGACACCAACTTTTAATAAAATATGTAATAGCGTGTAATTGTATCCTGGCTGCAACCGAGGACCTGGCTCAGCACGGCTTCGGTCTGAGCTGACGGAGGGTTTGTGAGGGGAGTTGGGTCGCGGTGGGGGTGAGAGTTGGTTGGGAAGTGCTGCTGGGCGTAGTTTTGGCTATAGGAGCTGAGGCAGGGAGCGAGGACTGTCTCAGTGGAGTTTTGTGTTACTGTTCTGCTGTGATTCACACTGTATCACTGCTCTGTTATTTTAAGTAGAGAACATCGCCATCTCCAAGGCTTTTCTTTAACTAATCCATCTCGACAGATGTAATCAGGGCCATTACGCTAACTGCACTGCCACTATAATAGAAAACGGAGCTGTAATGATTTTTCGAGAGTTCTGTGTAAATTAAATCAACCTAAGAAAAAATAATGGACACACTTAAGTATTTCTTGAACATATTCCTCAGCTTCTCGCTCAGCACATTCCTGCATTTCTAAGAGTGTGAGCAAAATAAGCAGCACAGTGTGTGTAGTGTGCTTTATGAAGAGCCAGAGTTGCTTACATTATTGAAATGTGTTTATTAAGAGCATCAAATACCTTTCTTTCTCCCATAGGCCCCTGAGGCATTTGTCCGATCTCTAGCCCTCCTGTGGGATACATTATGTTCTCACCATTGCACAATTTTAAGAAGCCCACATATTGTTGCTGTTTTACCCGAGGCTTAGAGCAGTATGTGTTTAGATGGGAGCCGAGAGGTTAAAAGTGCATGAAGTGGACCGTCTAAGAAATGGCAAAATGTGACCTTTCTGTCTGTGTATCCCATTAATAATCATCATTAGACAGAAGGATCAGCGTTTTGTTTGTTGCATCAAATGCACTTCATCTGTCTTCTGCACAGTTATTGTGGACACAGCAGGAATACCAACAATCATGTTTCCATTGCTCAGTGTTGTTGCAACGGTCGATGGTGTCGTTTGCAATAAATTATGTTTCACATGCGAAACGTACATTTTGTGCAAATACATATCTGAAGTTAGTAAGTCAGTTGATCAGAATCACATTTAGAAACACTTTTATTGGCCAGATGTGTTCACACATGTTCACTTTGCTCTCAGTGCACATGCACAGATATAGACAGCTCAAAACAAGGAGCTCGACAAACACAAACATTAAACTACTACGCAGATGTAATGTATGAATATGTAGATCTATATGTATGTAAAAAAACACAAAATTTGTAGACAGAATAAGACAATAGTGCAAGGGTGCTAAAATAAATTTGGTGTATGTAGCAGGTTGCTTTATGTACATAAGGTTGGTGGATATGACATTATATACAGTATGAACAGCCTGTGTAGTTTGAGTATATGTGGTAATATTTACATGATTAAAGAACAAAAACTGGATTCAAACAATGACAATAAATCATTTACAGGTGTAGTGGATGTTTGGCACAGAGATTGTTCCTAACACAGTACGGTGTTAACTGTTTATGATGGCCTGTTAAAATATTATATACTGTATCATATAAAATATTGTGGATACATGTATGCGCACCAGCTTTTAGGTGATTTGAGTTATTCATTGATTATTTTAAGTCAACTATTCTAGTCAAATCTTCATTGATCTGGTACAATATCCAGATTAACAACACTAAGAAATATATGTAAATATTATTTGGTCCATTTTTGGCACACATAACTGAAACTAAACCTACACACACATCTGAGTAGAGCCTTGAGTGCAGAGACGCTGTGTGGACAAACAGCTTTTCACTCTTCAGGAGTGATTGCTGGTTTGTTTTGACTGGTCCTTGGTTTGGTTTACATGAACTGTTGCGCTGGTGTTAATCTATGGCATGTCTATTGACGACTGTTCCAAACTGCGTTCACACAGGCAATTAAGACCATTGATCATTTACACCGTTGTTAGTCATACTAAAATGTCATAACAGAATGTTCAAGCATGGTTTGGTATATGACTTGGCTGGTTGAGTAGTCATAAAAGCTGTTTATTGATGCTGGTAGTCATTTTTATCAAATGTAGGATGTCAACAAAAGTTGGGGCTCGTGATCAAATATCACAGATTTGTGGTAATTTCCTAAACAGAGGTGCTGGCACAAGGGCCGGATTAAGAACATCAGTGGGTGTGTCAAGTGCTGGCATCAGGAACTTTCCTGCCTTTAAAAGCAGCGTGTCTCCTGCCAGTTAAATGCAAAGTTTGGCCAGCCACAAAAATACCAAATGGCTGCAAGCAGGAAAACATCCACATGCTCTTCTTGGATAACTTCTTGGATAACACACGGTCACTACAGTTATTCTGCAATGGAACAAAAGTTGGCAGTAAAAGTAGTAAAAATGGAATCCTATAAATGACGTATAAATGACTGTTAAGAGCACCAATTCACAGGCTCAAGTGCAATAAAGAGCAATGAAGAGATTTATTTAAAGCAATTTTTCACATTTTTTGAAATACCCCAGTTTATTTTCTTGCTGAGAATTAGACAAGAAGATCAACACTACTATCATGTATACAAGGTAAAAATGAATCTAGAGAGAGCTCTACAGTTTGCTTTTGTAGCATGTGGTGGCTTCATATTTACTGTAAAGAGTGGCATCAATCTTATGATCTAACTCTTGGCAGAAAGCAAATGTGTTTTTTCCCAAAATGTCAAACTATACCTTTAACACCCTCATAGTGCTGCTGGGTCAGGTCAGTAGGCCATAGTTTGTCACTGTCCAAAAAACAAACAATGAAAGTTTGAAACAATAGTAGAACTAAACTCACAGTCATCCAAACCTCAATACGCTAGTGAGCAACAATTTGCCAGTGAATTAAAGGTCCAGTGTGTGAGATTTAGGGGGCTCTATTTACAGAATATAGCAGAAACTGAATATAATATTCATTGCTTTGTTTTCATTAGTATGTAATCACCTGAAAATACAAATCTAGAATGAGCCTTTTATATCTACAGATGCCAAGAGTCTTCTGCCATCGAGTCCACCATGTTTCTACAGAAGTCCAGACAAACTAAACACTGGCTCTTGATAAGGCCTCTCGCATTATTTGTAGAGTGATATAGGGTGGCACGAGGGGGTTGCAATTTATAACGACACTGCTAAATGCCAGTAGATTTTACACATTTATCCTCTAATCTGACCAGATGAGAGGTTCTCTGTTTGTCACGTTGTCAGCATGCAGGCTTACTGCTGTTTTCATGTGTTATGTACGTATGTTGCCTTTAAAAAGAAGTATTGATCCATCTCACTTGGAAACAGAGAAATAATGAATCATTTTCATACCAAGGAAGCCGTTGTTTCAGTGATCAAAGAGGAAACTTTTTCTTTTTGCTCTATAATTTAAAGCAGTTACTCCCATATATCTCCTTCATACAACTCTCCAAGGTGCTGGATCCCTGACTCACCCTGAAGGGTGTATTTCTCAGAAAAATCTCTGCAGAGAGGAGTGTGAGCCAGTGGCAGACGGTTGTTGACAGTTCCCAGATGTGAATGTGTGTTGTTACTATGAATGTGGTGTAGGGCAGCAGTAAAAAAGAGCATGTTTGCTAAGGGAACCATTAAGAAATAAGTCATTAAACGCATAAAAAGCCTGACTGGAAGGTTAAAATACATTGATTTTAATCACAGCGTTTAATGGAATTTACAAACACTGCAGATGTGTCCAAGGCAAGAACATACGCCATGGTACTTTCAGGAAAATATTGAGAATTTTGAGACGATCCATCATAACATCTGTCCAATAGCTTTTTTCTATGATACTCAGGGCTTTTTCCCAGGCAGGGGTCACTCTGTGGGGCTCGTATGAGAGCTATCTCTCAGAAAGTGAAACAGAGGTGGTCATAGCTGATGAATGAAACTGATCATCTAACCTGACAGGAAATGCTTATATAACCTTATGATATTATGTAACTTACTCACAATTTGATCTGTTACAGGATGTCCACTGATGATTCTTAAGTTTTAGGTTACAGATTGTTGGAAGATTAGGAAATTCAGGAGGTATTGTCTAGCCAAGACACAACTTTTAAGGAATATATAAAAGTTTGAGCCAGTTATGATCTGGACTTTACATTCTTGATCTTTCCCCGCAGTCAGCTTCATTTAATAGCTCAAAACTCCATGATTCATAAGCATTCTGTAGAGAGGCTCAGGGAGAGGATTTTTTTTTGAAGGTGGATATATTTTAACAGCACATTATATTTAAAGATAAGGCTTGTGCATCGTAGCAGACAGGTATTGCCATTTTTTCAGGTCAGTAAGAATAGTACAAATTCAGTGGAAGCAAGATCTCCACTGTGTCCCAAAGCTTATGTCTCAAATGCTACCTATACACCTGGAGCCTTTCTCCACACTTTATTTTTCATGTCAGGTTTTGGGCATTAAGTGGCTTGCTCCCAGTGCAAAATCACACTCAACACATTCATCATTCCCTCCCCCTTTTTTATGGCCACTCGGGGTCCAATTTTGCTCATCCTCCTTAAAAATGTGTGTTTATCTGGATGCACGTGTGTCTCTATGTTGCATGTTCAGAACTCATATTTGTTTATGTGTCAATGTCACTGTATGTCTGTTTGTTTTTGTATATGTTACTTATGTTTTTGTTCGACTTGTAAGTTTGCTGTGGTATGAGGACTAGACGTAAAGTTTGCACGAGTTTGTGCGGGCGTACATGCATGTTTGCAGATGCTGAGAGCAGCCAGATGTTCTCCAGCAACGATATTCTTCTTAATCCCCCTCTTTAGCAAACTCTTAAATCAGCCTGTAAATGAGCTGAGAGACAGGTGTTTACATCTTATCCCCACGGCATGTATTTAGAGGAGGCTATAGGAAGGAGAGAGTGAGGAGAAGAAGAAAAGAAGATGTAGGGGAGATGAAGCATGGAAGGAGTACAATAGTCGTCTGTCCAGAAATGTTCCATCAGCCGTCCCAGAGGACATCTCCTTTTCTGTAAAAGAGATTAGCTTGGTCCCCAGTGCTGGTCATGTGACAGATTTATCAATAAATGTGTGTCATCATGAAGGAATGCCCTAACACCCCGTGAACACACGCCTTTTGTATTTCTGCAGACCAATAGGAAAATTGTATAAACACAGCAACTTATCTGATATGACTAGGAAAATAAAATGCGAAACCTTCACTGTTCCCACAAGTGGAGACGAATGAAAGGTGCTCACACATGTGTTGTTCAGGTCAACCTCCTGCCACTTAGCCAGTGTAAACAGAATAATTCTGGGTGCCTGGCAGCTGGTGTCAAAGTGAATGGGACATTGGGGAAGAAAAATCTGATAACATTCTTTGGGAAAAAAGGAACTCATGAGCTTATTAGATAAATTTGCTGGCAGCCAAGACTGACCTGTGTTTAGTTGTGGTTGTTCAACTGCTCTAGGCACAGCAATTAAGAATGGGTTGTGAACTTTTCACTTTAGTCTGCAAAAACAAGGCCGGCTCACACTACGCTGGTGCCTTCAAAGCCGTGGGGCAGACGGTCAGAAACAGACTTCGGCTGTTGGCTGTCTGAGGGGTCAGAGTGAGGAAATCAAAGGTCAGATTCAAGCTGAGCCATCACTAATGTGTCTATTCATTAAGTGTCCATTATTCCACAGCTGCACAATGTTGTTCTGATGTCTAAAAGACTGCAAGTATGTCAACTCCTACTACTGTGAAGTACCACTCCCTGCTCCTCTTCATTTTTTTTTATTTTCTCGAGCTAAAAGGAGCCATATAAGGTATATAATAAAGCCTTTGATGTATGAATGGATCTAAGTGTGCGTGTGTGCGCCTGCATGTGCGTAGCCTGGTGTAATACCACAGCTGAAATACACTTTCCAAAACTTCGAGTCCGACACTGTGATTGAATATGTCTCCTATAATAGTGGTCCAAAATCAATTGTCTATTGTTTTCTTATTTTCATATTGTTGTGTTTGGGTATTGTTTGTTGGGTATCGTTTGTTTTATTTTGTGCCATGTTGTTGTTTCCCTGAACTAAGTGCACTTTTGAAACATGATTTGTTATGGCTGTGTGCACTGCCATTGTTCTCATATAATGATATAATATATTCTCTATTATGATAGAACAAAGCTACTGCTGAAATATTTTTGCAGGACAGTTGGCCACATTATTTTTGCATGCAGACTGAGGTAGTTATCAAATCAGTTTTTGTTGTCATGTAAGTGAAGAAGGAATAGTGGTGACAGAAGTATTCAGTTCCTTTACTTAAGTAGCAATACAGCAATGTAATAATAATCCATTACAAGTACAGTCCCACATGAAATCTTATGTAAAGAAATCTATGCTAGAATGATCAGCAAAAGTTAAATATAGAAGTATCAAAAGTAAAATTACATCAGTGTCCTATTGGTATGTACCATTATTATTTCTGATGCATTGTAGTGCAATAAACATTTAAAGGGTGACTTAATACCAGACAGAAAAGCACTATTGCTAATCACAGTCAGCATCAACAGTGGGTGTAGTTGTGTACTGTATGGCCAGGAGTGTCCTCTGTTGCACCACCTGTAACCACATCTACCAATGACATCGCACACAAGGTGAGAAGTTAAGCCACTGGAGATCAGCAAAAACAAGATTTTGATTTGCTTGAGTTGCTCTTTAATGTTTAACGTCTTTAATGTCAGTTAACCTAATGTTAACTACTTTTTTTTAAACCCAGTGGAGAGATAGGACATAGAAAGTAGCATCAAAATACTTAAACCTGCATTAATCTTTTTTTTGTTTTTTTTTTTTGGCTACTTGGGGGCACTACACTGACATATTATCATATTTATAAAGTTATTATTACCAACACGTTAGCAAAAGGTTGCCGTTGTAAAGTTTGTGTGTCCAATGTGTTGACAAATGAACGCCTAAAAGTAACTAAACCTAAATCCTTTTTGTTCAGTTTTGTTCTCCACCAAATTCTGAGAAAAATATTAGGCTTTTTAGCTGCTAAATGTTTCCCTATGCTCTCCAGTCAGACGCTAACCTTTTCTGTCTGTGGTTTGGTGGTCGTTGCGTACAGCAGGTCTGTTAGAGCTATCAGCTGTGTGCTGCTGCTGCTGCTGCTGAAAGCAGTGAGCCTGAACCAAAACAATAAAGACAAAAAATAACCTAAAGATGCCAAAATGACACATAGAGGTGAGAGAAACTGTAGTCAGGTGATGATTCTCTGTGGGTTTGTCCACCACTGAGAAAGTCAAAACTGTTTATCTTGAGATTAAAACATAAACTGCTGTATAACTTCAGCATAGTTTGACTTTCAGCGATGCCAATGTCACCGTTAACCGCATTATGTCCTCACATGGGAGCTGCTGACGTAGTTTACACACCTGCTCTTCACACCTGCCACCAAGAAGCTGCAAACAGCCAGACCCAGCCAATAATTAGCATCAACTCACATTTGCCACAGCAGCAATGATGTTTATTTCTCGTTTTTCTGTCTCCCCCACAGTCATCAGGCACCACCGTGATGGTGGACATAGCAGTCATGGGAGAAGCCCACGGACTAATCACAGACCTGCTGGCTGACCCCTCTCTACCCCCCAACATCTGCACCTCATTGCGTGCAGTCAGCAACCTGCTAACCACCCAGCTCACCTTCCAGCCGCTGCACCGGCCACGCCCTGCTCCCCTGCTTAACCCCAGCGATGCCTACAACCTCTCCGACTCAGAGGAGGGACCTGAGAAAGGAGAGAAGATATCCATCCACAAGGTAAGGAAATGAAAGATGACCGAGTGTCATTATTTACACTTTCCTGGAAAGATATGCAATACTAGGAATTCTAGATAAGAGTGAGGATATTTCACCCAAATATCAAAAGTTAAAATTGTTAATCAAATGTAGTCATGGGCCAGACAAATAAAATTTTGTTTTGGAAATGGCTGAAAATAATCCTTAGATGGAAATGCAGTCCAGTTTATTACGACCAAATGATTTATATACCACACAGCGCTCCACACACATGTTAATCTTTCAGCCCATATTTCAGCTAATGAGTGCTTCCTGCTCTCAGAGCTTTTAGCATCAAATGAAGGAGTGTATTTTCATAGAGTTGAGCGAAGAAAAATAGAGCTCGGAGCACTGTTCTCCCTTTCATAGCCACAGCTGTGTCAACATGACAGATGTGCAGAGCCAGACAGTGTGTATGTGTGTATCTGAACTGAGTAGAAGAGGAGAGGAAACATGAAGGTGAACGCACCTCTTAAAAGGTAACAGAGAGGGATGAGTATGTATGAACAAAACTGGACCCCCACCACGATTATGAATCCAATTATTTATCTGAGGATACTTAGCCTGGAAGTTGGTGTGTGGTCGACGGCTGCAATGCTATAAAGCCAATCGCTTATTGACAGGTGCAATTTTACATCGCTTGAACTTTGTAAAAGTAGCTAAGACAAACTGTGCCTGTTGAGTGGTCAGTGAGGCTGCAGTCATTAGGACCGTGCTCCCCAAAGACACCGCTCCCAACTCAACCTGCATAACAGCAGGAGCTGTAGAGGTGGCTAGTGCAGTAGTGGAAAGCCCTGCGCTTGCTGTTCTGGCTCCTGGCTATAAGTTTGATGTCCATTGTGATGAATACTGATCCCTTTCAAGCACTTTTCCAAAACTCTTACTGTGAAAAGAAAACACAGTGCATTGTACAAAAATGAAAGAAAAACATGAACGACAAAACACACCATCTGATCTCACTTTTTTCACGTGAGGATGGCCTGGTTTTGCCATGCTGTTGTAGATGGTGATGTGTGTGTGTGTGTGTGTGTGTGTGTGTGTATGTTTTTGCCATGTGTGTTTCTGCTTTCGTTGCGTGTCTGCAGGGCAAGAATGGAACTGTGGTCGAGAGTTACACAGATAGTTTCATATGCAGTTACACTTATATTTATGCTATTTTAGCATGCACTATAAAAAACACCTTAATAATAATAACTTAGTGCAGTTGTATGTGCAGAAATGTGTCAGTGTGTGTGTACATTATATACATATATATATACATTGTTGTATACATTTTCATGGGCTTAAATTAACATTATTGTAAATTCTCCAAAGTGAATTTAAGTCAGAAAAATGTTCACAAATGTGACCTAAACGTGTGTATGAGTGTGTGTGTGTGCACACTCACTATATGACACCTTGCTGTGAATGGGTTCATTCAGGATTCTGAGGCGAGCTTTACTAGGTCACCCTGCAGAAAACTGAGAGAGAGAGTGTGTGTGTGTGTGTGTGTGTGTGAGAGAGAGAGAGAGAAAGAGAAAGAGCCTGCCATGTTTAGTGCTGCTGTGCCAAGCTGCTGCATGGCACCGAACAGATGGAGGCATCAGAAGGGCAGAGACCACTG
This sequence comes from Miichthys miiuy, assembly GCA_036365135.1. NCBI lineage: Eukaryota > Metazoa > Chordata > Actinopteri > Sciaenidae > Miichthys > Miichthys miiuy. The sequence goes on from CM071605.1 coordinate 2,718,439, forward strand.
GGAATCCCAGAGAAAGAGCAAAGAAAAGACAGATGAAGTAAGAGACTGAGAGAACGAGACAAAAGAAAATTTAAATAGAGAATGAGAAGCAGAGGGGCAGAATATCTAGGATCAAATGTAAATACAGTATGTTTGTCAATACTGGCAATGTATCTAAGAATGAATGGCGAGGGGCATCTTTGGCACAGATTCTTGCCAGTATCCTCCAGTGATGACTGCAGTGTTGATTCTTTTTGGTTCCAATGAAAAAAATGAAATATGAAAAAATGAAAGTGCTTCCAATCATGAAAAATGCTCCAGGTTATATCACCTGCATCATTTGTCTCAACTTGGGCAGATTCAGGAAAAACAACTGTCTCATCTAGATGATCTATTTGACAGCAGACAAAGCAAATAAGCGTGAACTTTATCTTACAAGTGGGAGTACTTTTAAAGCTTTTATCTAAATGCAAACACAATTGCTGCCTTGTTTCTTTATTATTCCTGCTGCTAGATATGGATGAGGCTTTTATTCATTTATAAAACAGTGATGAGAAAGGTTTTCCAGTAGTCTTAACTGTGTGTGTGTGTGTGTGTGTGTGTGTGTGTGTGTGTGTGTGTGTGTGTGTGTGTGTGTGTGTGTGTGTGTGTAGCGTCTGAGGCGGAGTCTCCACCCTGGTCTTCTGAGGAGGATCTCTTCCACATGGACCACGACCACCTCCGCCACAGGCCTGCCTACCATCGAGCCTGGGCCTGTCCGACGAGACCGCAGCGCCAGCATCAAACCCTATCATGAAACACTCACCTGCAGGTACCTGAGCTACTGACTAATGTGTGCATGATATGTCGTTATTTAGTTTTATCCTCTCTCAACATACACCTCTATTATTCTCAGGAACCTTTACTTACCTTTGCTCAAGTTGTTGATTTTGCAAATACAATCCATTTACTCTTTTTCTTTGGCTTGACCTATTATTTTTTCCTTCACTGAATGGAGTTATTTGGAAAAAGGTTTACTATGTTTGAAGCAAAGCCACAGATTTTTATGTTCCTATATATTAATTGTAACATCCTACTATGCAGCATTTAGGTATACACAGCGGAGGTACAAATGCTTTTAGGAGGACTCCTACAATGGCTACCACTGTATTACACGTCACTCTATTGAGGTTTACTCCCAGCAGTGTGGCTACCAAAGAGTTATACCAAAGAGTGATACTGTGAGTGAACACTAATGGCGCAGCAGTTCAGAAAAGGATGTGTGCAGGGAGCCAGAATGGAATAATGCCCTGCAGGCGAACACATTAACCTGAATAACTAAGATACACATCAACTCTCAGCACATTAGAGCTGAAGATAGCACGAGACTCACAGAAGTGTCACGGTTCAGATGTAGATCTGTATGTGCGTGATATAATAGACAATGTGTCATTTGAAGCGTTTGAAAGTTTTTGGGAGAAAAGTGCCGTGGGACAGACAAAGGTTGCAGGTTGTGTGTGAGTGCCGAGTGTTAGCATGCATTCATGGGTTTGTGCCTGGATGCACTGAGAAAATCAGGCCTGATAGTGTTCAAACAGGACTAATACGGATGCAGCAAATCGGTAAAAAAGCACAACAAATAACTTGTTTCTATTGTCTTTTGTTTTGCTAGTGAATCAATCGATGCATTAAATCTAGAAAAAACATAGGATCTTAATTTATTAGAGTAGGCATGATTACTAAGTTAAATATTTCTGCATAATTTACTGTGATCAGTGCAGAGATTGCATTCCTTACAATTACTTTGTGATTACTGTGACGTTATGTTTGGATGATCTTAAAACAGCTCAGGGGAAATAAGGTTTTTTATTAATTTCAAAGGAGTAGAAAATGGGGATTCAGCTAGAAACTTTTCAGCTGTGCGTGTTGCATGGGCTTGATTATGAATTATCGTGCATACAGTGTTTTTATGATGTGGGTGCACAAGCAGCACTAGACTGCATGCGCTCCCTGTCCTTAAAATATTAACTGCGCCTCAACAAGAAAGGGTCTCTTCATGTTTCATCTACTTAATTCAACTTCTCTCCCATCGAGTTTGTATCACGGAACGAAAGTCTTCTGATGGACGCCAGCGTGTCTTAAAATACAGACTCTTCTGGGTGTCTGAGTCTCTGCAAACAGGCATCAGAGATGCTTATGTGTGCCAAACAAGGGAGTTAGTACATAGTATAGGTTCGTGTGTGTGTTGTTGTTCAAAGTTTTTATTTCACGTTGCATAAGAACATTTGTCTGATCTCTAAACTGACACTAGAGTTTAATTATTAATGTGTAATAGAACTTCAGAGAGACATATCTGATGTCTGACTCAAAGATACGCGAAAACAGCTCGTGGATTCAAACAATAACTCCAACTGGTGACAAGCTTTGTGTCTTCTTTGTCTTTGCTGGCGTTTGTTTGGAAGTGTATGTGCAGACATTCAGAACAACAATAGATGTATCTTGTTTCTCCCATTTTAATACATGAGGATTCGGGTACAACCTCAATGTCTTTGAACCTCGTAAAGACAGCATCTCAGGAGCTTAGTTTTCACTACAAGCTTTATGTCGGGAACTTGAGATCTGAATCTAATCAAACAAACTCACTGCTTTTGCAAAGCCCCTGAAACTTGTTAACAATTGTTAAAACTAGGTATTATAGACGTAAAATGAGGCATGACTCTGTAACTGCATGGCCTATTTCCCACCTCAGAATAATTTAGAAACTTATTTTCGGTAGACAGCTTGGGACAAATTCGATGTTTCCAGATGAATTGCCAAAAGAAAACGCAAAGACCAATCACAGGGCAGCAAGTGTTACGTCTGTCCAATCAGGTGTACAAAGGGTTTATGTTAAAGACTAAGATTGGTTCTAGTTCTGGTCTACTGTAAGAGACACAGTGTAGTTGGTCTAGCTGGTACGTATTCTCACGTACAGCTTACTTGAACTTATGTCTGTCTCAAGTTAATTCATCCGTGTTGTTGCCAGTAAAAGAAGCCAGCCAACTTTTAGCTGTGTATTGTGAAGTGTTTTTTTGTTGTGAGGAGATTTGTTTCATGCAGCTATTAATTGATTATGGCTGTACTGTAAAACTGTTCCCGTAAAAACATGTGGCTCCTGCCTTGCAAAGTAATTGTTTGTGCCAAGCTGCCTGGAGAAGCATGCTAACCAATCAGTCAGACAATGCCTACAAGTTGTAGTAGATATACCTTCGGTGTTTGCTCAGTTTATGGCCATTATAATGCTTGTGTGGTTTTAGATTCAAGTATTCCTACCACAAATACACACTTTGAGGCCAAAAGTATGTGGACTCCTCTGTCACCTGACTTTTTTTGTACTTTTGGTCTGATCTGTTTTTGTTTTTTTTAAAGGTTTGGCCTATTTGTTTCAATTACGGGAAATCCTAATTTTACAGCACACAGTGATTTTTTTTTAGACCAGAGTTTGCTTCCAACTTTGTGGCAACAGTTTGAGGAAGGCCATTTCCTGTTTCAGTATGACAGTGCCCTGGTGCACAAACAAGGCCTGGAAAGAAATTGTTTTCAGAGGGGTTCTGGGTTTCCTTGTGTGCTGCTGCTGCAGCTGGTGCTGCTGCTGCTGCTACTGCTGAGACTTTAACCCCGTCAAACACTGTTTGGATGAATTTGAATGCCAACACAGAGCCTAACCTCATTAATGCTCTTGTGGCTGGATGGGACAAAATCCCAGGAACCAGGTTCCAACATCTTGCTAAGTTTTCTGTAGCTTTGTTCATAGAGGAGTTTTCTACACACATAATGTACCAGTGGACAACATAACTGTTACATTGTGTATCTGCTAGATGGTTGAAAGATATTAATAAGAAATTATGAAACAAAAATCTAATCCAATGTGGGATGAAAACATAAAACAAACAAACTCCAGTATAAATAGCATAATACACGTACAAGATATTTGCATAAAATGCTTAAAACTGAAGCATGACTCACTAAAAACACTAAAATTGAATGACTTATCTCTATAGTCGTCCTGGCCCATCGAACATTACATAGTTAGTGAAAGTTGTGACAAGTAGATTTAATCATAGTAATATTTATCATACAAATAGCTCTAAAATTCTTACTTACTGACCTTTACATTAAACTTACATATTGTTAAGTTATATACAAAACTGGCAAAAACATCCAACGAATGAAGACAGTACATCCAACCTGTAGTTTTAAATGATTTTGTTTACCACACTGAGTTAGCAACACTGCAAAAATATATATAAATATATTGTTTTGTTTTGTATCTTGAGCCCTCTGAAGAACTGTGTGGGCTGCATCTGTCAGTGGCTTGTTTGGGTCTGTTTGCACAATGACAGTGTGACACTTGAACAAGTTCTGTAAATGTAAGCATACTGAGCAGCTTCTGTACACAAAGCCCTGTTGCCTGGTCTTAAAGCTCAGCCCGGCCCAGCAGCAGGCCCCAGCTATGGCCACTTATGGTGGTGTGAGTATAAACAAACACCTGGGCCTCTCCCCAGTCACCAGAACCCCACAATTAACGCACAAACACATGCTTAGACACACTGTCACAGCTGCTTCTTCTGGCAGGGGTTTTACAGACACAATCTGAGAGTACAGAAAGTCCCTGGGTTTTCGTTTACTGCAGCTTAGAGGGCTCTCTTCTGAGTAACACTTTATTTAAATTTTGTTTTAGGCATCTGGCTCTTATCCATCCAAGACTCCCAAACAGGGCCCATGCCTACTGACAACTGCTTACTTTTGTAGGGATCCAACCTGTGATGGTTTCTTAGCGGTGGGCAACCTGCCAACACATCATCTCTCAAGTGGGCTTTAATACAACAATCACAAGTTCTGGGAATAGAAGGGAGTGTTTTTGTAATTAATCTACTGTAACCTGTTTTTTATCAGTGCTATGCTTTTTAAGATGTACAGTAACATATAGGTTTATTTACAGATCAGACAAAACAGCAGTAATTATTCCAGATATGTAATGAGACCTCTCAGAAAAGTAGAAATGGTTGGAGAGGAGGGAAGGAGAAAGAACACATGGAGGGGAGGTTGGGCTAAAATGAACACATGGCTTCAATTGCCTTCTCTCTGCTCCATCATCAAATCTGTACAATCTTAATTAGGACATTAGGCTTCTTTTTTTTCTCCCTCCTTTTTCCATCATGTCAGCTTTCAGTGACGTACAGTGTTAAGAAGGAATAACACCAACTTCAAAGCTACAATATCTGCTTTTTATCGGACATGCCCAGTAAAAAAAAAGAGGGCGATTGAATACCTTCCATTTCCCTTAGCCCCGGCCACTGTGCTGTTATCTTCTTCACGTCATCTGGCTCAAGAGTAGGTAGATTACTGGAAGCAGAAATAATGGCTGCTGTGTTTATCGTGGCTTGGACACTGTCCGCTTGGGCTCAACCAAAGGTAATCTGTCAACCCGCTGTGAGTGGTTGAGTTTAAAATCGGGCAGAGGCCAGTCAAAGCTTATTGCACAGATCGAAACATTAAGATAAGCAACATGGGAGGGGGAGAGGCAGCAGAAAAAATCTGACAGTGTTGCAATTTATACAGTATTTCCTATTATGGATAATTAACTTGATTAAGATTTATAATGAACAATGCCAAGGTGCTTTTCTGTGAGTGTGAGAGAACAGGAGTCATTTTCTGCTTCAGAGAAAGACTCCCAATTGACTGTTGACAATTTACTTTGGTTGTATTTAAATTTGTGAAAATGATGTAAAGCAAGAAACCAATTTTGACCTCTGACCTTTGTGTGATCTTGTAAAAAACACTACCCTGTCAAATTAAAAGAATTACGTTTGTGTACTATAAATCTACTAAATTTACTGCAACAAATATCAGAAATTTGACAACCAGATTACACCACATCTTACACACTGTATTTTTAAGATATTTTGGCCAAAAAAAAGTCACTTTAGACCTGTGAAATTGCATTTTCTCACAATTTATCGACACTCTATGAAACAAATAATTAGTTGATTAATTGAGAAAATGAGCAGATAAATTGGTAATGAAAATAATCATTATTTGCAGCTCTAACTGCATCTGCAAAACGTTTACTGAGAGTGTATTTAACTTGCTTGCCCTAGAGCGCCGCTTGAAAGAAATACGCTATCCACTTGTTGCAGCTGCTATGTTTGGATGGTTGTGTTTAGACAAAGGCACTTAGACAAAGAAAATTTGTGGTTTCGGTTCAATATAAAAACTGCATACTAACTTGAAGCACAAGACAAGACATGTTTATTTTTTCAATATTTAACCAAAACCATGACTTTTTCCTAACCTTAACCAAGTGTTTTTGTTTGCCTAAATCTAATCATAAATCCAGGATGTTTCCTTGACTGGACAAATATATTTGCAGGCAGCAGTTTTTTCTCAAAAGTTTGAGGCAAAATTATTAGTATATAAACTTAATTTGTGATGACAGGTCAGAAATAAAAACAGACAGGAAAATATTTTGTCCGTACTCAGGGTATATCTTCAATGGGACAGTTAAATTACTGTAACTACAGTGCTAACTACTGTAACTACACTTAAGAGCTTTTTTTGTGATAACTACAGAGTCACTTAATACGTGACTGACAGATTCCTTGAGTGAAAATGGCCGGCCTTCTTATTTACATTCTGTGCTGAAGGCTCAATGTCAGTAGCCGAGGCTATTCTGCTGCATTAGCAAAATAGGAAGAGTGTCTGCCAGTTCTTCAACTTTCATTAAAAGTAAACCTTTTAAGCCAAGCGCTGCTGCCTGCCCAGACCCCCCTGACAATAATGTACTAACTGTTCGCCCGCCAAACTATCAAACTATTTTATATTCCACACCTGCTAGGCATTACACACAGTGGTCCAACCTGGCCATGCAAACACAACAGAACTGCCTTTGTTGGGGCCTCAGGACCATTAGGCAGGGTGGGTACAGCTCAAAAGTGTTCAAGAAACAATTTATCAGAAGGAGATAGACACACTACAGGTCTTTGTGCTCCCTGTGACACCATGCTCTAACGGCAGGCATTTCCTGCCCTGAGAAGGCAGGTTTACAACATTTAGGAGAGGTATTTTAATTGGAACCACCTACAGCCTGACAGAGGCCTCAGTGGAGAAACATGGAAAAGCTGTTGCGAGCAGCTCGAGACTCCCATGGTGTCACACAGCTAGCCACCGCAGGCCGACTCAAGGCTCTTTCGGTTAAAGGGAATATTTGCTGTTTGATTTATAAACCAGTCAATAAATGTGAACTTTTTCCTCTGTCTCTAAGATTGTGGCTAGCACTAAGCCGTCTCTAACGCTGACACCGATTTGTCATAAAGCTCAAAGAGGGTGGGGCTCGATTTCTAATGAGTCATTTATAACAGTGCCTGCTTTGAATTTGTTTTGATATTTATCCTCATTGCATTGTGTTAATGTGTGCATCCATTAAGTTCATTAATGAGTATTTTTCTTCAAGCATCTGTACAACGTCTGTTTCATGGGGACAGCACAGTAGGAATCCCATTAAGGATTTTTCTTGACAACTTCTGCCGACTGGTTAGACATCAAAGACAGATGCAGCAAATGGCATTATTCCAATTCTTTGGCACAGCTACAGACATTTGCTTTTTGCTTTTTTTTTGCTTTCTACAAACAAACAAAGACACACATATACTATTCTGTCTCCTGGCGTTTAGCATTTGCTGTTGATTTTGGGGTCTGGACTACTTTTTAACAATCTGTTATACCAAAGTGAATACGAATTCACAGCATTATGATAAACACCACATTTTCTCACAAGAGCAATTGGAATTTTGTTTTATCCTTCAAAAACTACAAAACATATCAGCTGTTTTAATATACATTTGGATGTAAATGTCTAAGCAACAGATAAATTCGACTCTGATGACATTTTTCAAGTCTCTAGCGTTGGTGTTGAACGTTTTCTCCTTTAAAAATCACTGAAATTGATTGATTCTGACATATAGTCTGACATATATGCAGTACTAGCACCAGCTGCAACAAGGAATGTCATATGGCACTGAATGAAACGCCTCCTTTTATGCACTTTACCTCTAACCTGTTAAACCTCTTGTCTACAGTTGGGAGACCATACATCAAACTGAGCCATGGGGAGGGCTCAATAGACAAGGGAGACAGGATACCCCGGTCAGGTATGCTCTCAGTCTTCTTTCTCTCTGTCATTACCAACACTACCTCCAGGCAGCGTGTGATTGTGGGCATATGCACAATATCACAGTGTTTCTCTCTCCCTCTGAGACCGTCCATTACATCTTGCTGATATATGAGCCAAATATATACAGCAGACAAGAAAACTTCATAACTGCATCAAACCTCAAACAAACCCATAACTTTCAGATTTTGTGTTGGTGTTACAAGAAATATGTAAACTGATATTTCTAATGTGTCCTGCATTTTCCTTCCTTCTTTAGTCCTCGATGCATAACTGGACTAATCACTAATCATTTACTGTCTGCCTCTCCTGTTTGTTGTTGTTGTATTAATTGAGTTTTATATTGCCTCTGCTGTTTCTGCTCTGTCTGTTCCCTACTATGTCAAGTGCACTTATAGTCACAGGGCAAGAAATTCACCATTTTGTACCAGTATTCTGGAACCAATCAGTTAGAAATCAACATTTAAAACATTTAAAATGCAGATATGCTGGTCAAGTTCTTCTTTATGATGCAAACTCAGACATCCGTATAAAACATTGCTTTCACCAGACACATGCACATATTTTGAGTAAGGGGCGTGGCAGCAATCACAGAGATGCATCAGCGTTAATGAACAACAGCACTCACCATCTCTGAGCGCTTTCATTCTGACAATTGCAGAAAATTACTGACAACAACAAACTGGTGTTAGGGGATATATGCCAGAGAAGTAAATTCCCAGTACACCTAATGATATGCACCAGTTTGAGGAAGATTAACAGTGGATTTTTTTTTTCTCAGGCCACAGTGTGAAATCTCTTTGTTTTTTCTTTTATAGCAGAGGACCAAGTGGTTGTGTCATCAGACTATGACAGCACACATGAAGCCAATCACAGTGATAGCAGTGATGTAGCACATACAGAGGGGGACACAGAGGAAGGAAAAAACCCTGCCCAGAATGTCATCCTTCACCCACTAATACCTCCTGAGGTAAGGCGAGGCAGAACGACTGCTGATACAGTATAACTCTGGTATTGAACACACAACATCATCATATTGGAATAGACACTATTTACGTGATATCTACTGACCACTTTTCATTGCGTATCACTTGTACAGGACAAACCAATTCTGGCTCCAGAGCCGTTAATAATGGAGGACTTAGAGCCTTTGATGAGTCAGCTAAACAATTGGAACTTCCCCATCTTCAGCTTGATGGAGAAGACCAATGGGAAATGTGGACGGATCCTCAGTCAGGTGAGCAAATCCGAGCAACGATGATTAAACTCTGAGGTCACCCAGAGTATCAACAAAACTGTGATTATTTGGATGATTTCTTGTGTATCGTTTGCACGATAAATAGGATCTAGACACATTTTCAGCGATAAATGCAATAAAACAAAACTGTTATTTTGCATTCATCAGTGAATGTAATTACATCATTTGATCTACAATAACAAGGTCTTAGTATTTATTGATTACAATTTTCAGTTTGCTAAATGATCGTACCCTTCTTCTGTACTGTGTTGATTATTCAGGCCTGGTGATGGTCACAGACAACTTGATTTTTGTGTTTCAGGTCTCCTACAGGCTCTTTGAAGACACTGGCTTGTTTGAGACCTTCAAGATCCCTGTAAAAGAATTCATGAACTACTTCCATGCCCTTGAGAATGGTTACAGAGACATACCATGTAAGCTTGAATAAGCCTCTCTCCTTGTGTTTTTAATTTTGCCTCAGTTCACCTAAAACTAATATTTGCAGCTGTAAAAATGAACTCAGCCACTAGAGGAAATATCCTACTGGTTTTTTTTTCAGTGTCAGTCATATACAGTACGTATGACTGTATGCAGCCTTTATTTGGTTACAAGAAACATAAGTGGACCAACAGTGCACCCTGGTGGAGAAGGTTACACACACTGAATACACTTGTTTTCTTTTCCTGACCCAGATCACAACAGGGTCCACGCCACAGATGTGCTTCATGCAGTCTGGTACTCACCACGCAGGCTGTGCCTGGTCTGCCCAGCCTCATTACTGACCACAGCTCGGCTAGTGACTCAGGTGTGTCCATTAGTACACACACAGACAGACATTTGCATGTCCTGGTGGGGGTGCTGGTGTGTATGTGAATCCATTAATGTAACTTCCACATGTTGCCACATGAGCAAAACCTTTCTGTTTTACATTTTTCTAACTTTTCTGAAGCCATGTACAACCAGAGAGACTGTCTATATTCACATTTCACATTATATTTCCATCTGCTCGCACCTTTACTGTGAACCATCTCATTAATGTCAGAGCATCAAACCTGCGGTGTGTGTGTGTTCCTATCCTACTCACAGTTTGTCTTATCTTACTCAGGCTTTTGGCGCTTGCATTTATGTACCAAACACTATTTGAAGTCTAGAAGAGCATGAAATTGCAGGCAGATTAGAGTTCCCTCTCACCCATATTTCCATAACCTCATTTGTATGCCTTACTAGGGCCATCCCTTTGATCCACATATAAGTGGATTTGAATGTTCAAGTGTGTGTTTGCCTCTGTGTGTGTTCTAGAGTGTGTGGAGGCATGTGCACATAAAAGTACAGTATGTGCGTTAGTGTAAATTCTGCCACCCTGCTCACTTTGTCTGTTTCCCTGTGGCTAGACTCCGACAGTGGAATAACACACAGTCATATGGGCTTCCTGGTTTCAAAGACCTACACTGTGTCCGAAGATGGTTATGGCTGCCTGTCAGGCCTCATACCTGCTCTGGAGCTCATGGCCCTTATGTGGCTGCCGCAATGCACGACTACGATCACCCGGCGGACCAATGCTTTCCTCGTGGCTACCAGCCCCACAGGTACTCGTGCTACTCAGCCTATAGTAGAGAACAGTATCTGGTTAGGATCAACGTAAGTAGAAGTTCATTTGGTTGATTTACTGTAACGCACTCCGTTTGTGATCATTTGGTCGGCTATTTTCTTCCACTTTATCTGTTTGACTGCAATGCTTATCATCAGTCTTTGACAGTGTATTCAGACAATCACCAGTTACAGTAACTCCTCAGTGTTCTGTTCTGTCTCAATGTATACTGTATTTTCTGTTTGGACATAAATATTAATTTATCATGATATTGATAGATCACTAGATCACAGAGCAATGTAGCACAGTGACTGTGAATCTAATTTTCTTGTCAATACTTTAGAAACACAATGTGGTTTTCTAATTTCTAATTTCTTGATTTAGCAACATTTGAATCATCTCCGCTCGCTTTTTTATCCCTTTTTGTTTTTGTATGTGCATGATTCATATGTGGGTATTCTTGTACTTGTTTATGTAAATGCAATGTGTCTATGTGTTTGCAGGCAGTGCTCTACAATGATCGATCCGTCCTGAAAACCACCACGCTGCCTCAGCCTGGAACCTCTTCATGTCTCGGCCAGAGTTCAACTTCCTCGTCAACCTGGACCACGTGGAGTTCAAGCGTTTCCGTTTCCTGGTCATTGAAGCCATTCTGGCCACTGATCTGAAGAAGCACTTTGACTTCCTTGCAGAGTTTAATGCCAAGGTAGATCTTAAAACATAATTGCTTGACATTACATGTTAAAAATAATGTATTTTTGATCTAAAGAGGTCATGAATATGGTGATTAGATCCCTTGAAAAATTTATTTGACAACAGCTAGCATTGGGTTAAGAATAGCTATCTTCAGATATGTGAAGTGAAAAGTTCATGTTTGAGTACTTCTTTTATTTTGTTGTCTTTGGAAGCTAGACGGAATAATGACTTGTCTGGTATCAATATTATTTTTTAGGAGTCAGGTGTATTCTGTCGAGGAGCTTGCCTCATACGTTCATACCTCAGCTGTTTTAATATTTAGAGGAGAAAAGCCTTTACTGAAAAGGAAATATCCAGTGGTTTTCGAGGAACAGGTCTGTTTATGCAGAACATTGCACCACTTGCATGTTCAGCTCAAGTGAACAATACAAAGCGCCCTGCAGCTATTCAAGAACTTTAAGTGCAGACAAAATGTTGGCTCTGGATTTGAAGTTTTTAGGAATATTAGTACGGTGGTGGTGCTGGATAACCACGGCTTTGTATGCTAGTGTTAAACTGGCTTGGCAGCTATGTCTCACTGCAGTGCGCCCTGCTTTTATCTTCCTGGAAACAAATTAGCTTTCTGTGAAGTACCAATCCAGTTTTGCACTTGATCTCTTCAGCTTCCCGAGTTATTAGATTAGATTGATGACTCAGGAGTCAGTGGTCCTCCTTCTCCATGATCTGAAGCTCATTAAGCAATTCAAATGAATTCATCTTTCAGTGTTGAGAGTCATTCGAGCTTTAACTTCATGCGTTTGAGTGTTGCCACGCCATAACCATAAGTTGATAATCAAAAATCTCACAAAGTCTGTTTACGTACTCATAATACAGTCCTCATTCAACAGTGCATCTCAGTGTTGCTGTTTTTCTTCTCCCTGATTAATAAACCCTCTAAACATTAATATGAATGCACAATCTTTGAACTGCAGATCAATGGCATTGCATTTACATAATATCTACATATCACATGCCACGTCTGCCAACATGTTTGAATGTGTTCAATGTCAACATGTCTGTTTTTCAATCCCCTAGGTGGGTGATGATCCATCCACAGGTATTGATTGGACTAATGAGAACGACAGGTTGCTGGTCTGCCAGATGTGCATTAAACTGGCTGACATCAACGGGCCTCTGAAGTGCAAAGACCTGCATCTGCAGTGGACGGAGGGCATTGTCAACGAGTTCTATGAACAGGTGTGTGAACCGTCTCTGATGGGAACTTAGACCTCTTTTGTATTTGCTAAACTAAAGATCAATGTGCTGTCATGTTTGCATGCAGGGGGATCACAAAAACACAAACACCTGCACAGCATAATACTGTAGTACTGTAGTAAGTTTTTTCTAGCCATCATTTTATCAATTTTGTATTGTTTTATATATTCATATAACATATATTTTAATTCTTCTTTCAGCTAGCCTCATCATTGAAACTACAGAAAAAGAATTTAATACATAAAGATAATAAATAAAAAACAACAACAATACAACTAAATAATTCAAAAGTGTCTTTACCTATGTTGTTCCCTAATAATTGGTGCTCCTCTGGCCAAATATCATTGCTGATCTATGACCTGTTTAATTCTCGAATCTTTTAGGTTCAGTAAAAACAGAAACAGTACAAGATGAATGTGAAACGGGTGGATGTGCATGTTTGTATGGGTCTACTTGTGATGAATGTCATTGACGTAATGCACTGCGTAACTGCAAACTCTTATCTTGAAGGATAAGTCTGATGGTATTTCAGATATTTCTTGCTGTCCATGAATCCTGTTAAAAGTTTTTTTGGAGTTGATCCTGCATACATCATTCTGGTTGTTTTACTTATTATTCATTAATACTCACCAGCCCACCAAATGTGCAGCTAAAATAGTCTCTAATCTCAACAAATTTTCTGTTTACTCTGGCTTACATTTGTTAAAAACTACAGTAGCTGGCTGTTTTAACACAGCACAACAACATGCCTTATCTTAATCTTAACATACCTAATATAACCATAATCACAACACCAACTGAATTCAATTTAAAAAGCTCTAAAGCCTGGGGCGGCGTTTAGCTCATTTGGTAGAGCAACTGTCCCATGTCATATCAGTCCTTGCCACTCCAGCCCAGGGTTTGAATCCGACCTGTGGCTCTTTCCCCCATGTCATTCCCCATCTCTCTCTCCCCACATTCCTGTCACTCTTCAGCTGTCTCTATTGAAAATAAAGTTTGAAATGGCCAAAAAAATATCTAAAAAAGCCAAATGCTGAACCTCTGATTTAAAAGTTAAGCTAGAATGTCCTTACTATGCAAAGTGTCTACAAATCAAACTGTGACACATACACACACAGGTAGAAAACATATTTTAGCTGCTTGAATTTCTCACAATATTTTTCTCAGAGTAAAATAAAGTAGAGCAGCAGAACAAAATGACTCCTGGTAGCATGCTGTGTGTTTCAGACAAATTCATTTTATTTTGTCTCAAAACCCAGAGAAACAAGTAGAGAATCTAAAATACAGTCCTCCCTCTGCATTGTTTTCTCCACAGAGAGTTTAGACTTCAAACCTGATTTATTTTGCTCCTTTGATGCCAATGTTTCTGACATATTGAAATACTAAGGGGAGTTCTCCCTCTGAGAGCTGTCATGACTCCATGACAAGATTTAGATATCTGTTCAGTTATGTGCTCTTCTTTTATATTATATATTTACATTGTATTTATCTACAAGGGAACAGTAGAGGCAGTAAACACATCTTATAGTCTTTCCTGTAAAAATGGGCTGATGATTCACATGTATGCCTTATGTGTTTAGCTTTAATAAAATCGTGTGTAATAGTAATAATATTACAATTCAGCTTTCAACAGTTCTGCCATGAATGCTAATATTCAGTTTCTGTTGAACTGGACAGAAATGTATAAATTAAATATTGTGTATTATTATGGTAATAGGACTCCATTATATTGAGAAGTGTTTTGTCGTGGTGTTTTGCATGAGATATCTATAATAGAGTGGCCACTGTGTGTACAGTGTTGCTGAAACAAACATAATCTAGTCAGGCCTTCAGCGTCCGTGACTTTGTTACAGTATGTCCCTTGGCACTGTCTGGCTGCTAATCTCTGCTAATTGCCTCTGGGTCAAACTCAGACACTCATGCACCCTGTTACTTCAGCTTGGTGACGCAAACCACCTTGTTACAAGCCACTCTGTGGTCTATGAGGGAGATACAGAGCACGGAGCCTCGAGGAGAAATGCTCTTCAGTTCAGTTGTGCTGCTGGATGTGGTGACGCAAGCAGGGTGCCCAGGCAACTGTCATTCAATTGGAGCAGCAACCTCTGATTACACTGACAGCCTTGAGAGACCAACAACCTTGAAAAAAAGCAGAAAAGCAATACAACTACTCTTGTATACAGAACATATTCAGGCATGCATACACACTGTCACACACACGTAGACAAACACTCTGTCATGGATCACGAGAAAACATGTTGACAGAGCGTGAAGGATAGGATTTATTCACCATACTGAGAGGCCTCCTGAAATTGATTATGATAAACCAGGATCTGGGTGTCTTCAGTCGGTATCTATCAACACTAGATAAATCTCTGGGCTTACATGTCTTGTATTTATTTGCGTAGTTTGTTTAGAATATATCTGCCCACTGTATTCATAACGCTGTTGCTTCTTATCACAAATACATGAGATACTGATTTAGGAAAACAAACCTTACAATGCATCTGTAGTTTCACCCATTCATGTCATTCACCTGTGAAGAAATTCCATCAAGTTGCAGATCCCTGTGAGATCCCATCTTTTGATGACTCTCTTTGTGCTTTGCATTAGCAGCAGGCAGAGCTGCAGGAACAAAAGCATTATACTGTATAGAGTATGGGATGACACTTGGGGTCAGTTACCAGGGCAACCAAGAAACCTTGCTATAGTTGTGTATTCACATCCATGTGGATGTCTTCGACAGCACAGATGCTGCTGCCCCACAACATTTCCACTATCAAGCTATATTATTTAGGTGTGACTTTTAAATATTAGATACATTTGCTTCAAACACAACCAATGGTATGTTATTGGTAACATTTACTTAATGGTTCCAATACTTTTTATAATAATTTCCACAAAAGAGCTGATACGTAATCATTCATTTCTAGGAAGGTTCCTGGAAAGTACTGTAATTATGTATTAAATATAGGGAAAATTTAGTTCTGTTGATAATAATATCCAGCTGAGTCTGTTGAGTAGATTTTTATTGTTATTAGTCAGTGCGCAGGAGGTCTATTGAACATGCAAAAATGTTTGTCTGAATGTTTGTCTACAGGCAAGTATACAAGCAATATTTACAGAGAGGATAAAGCAAAGAATAGAAGACTATAATAATAAATAAATGATGAATAAATGTTTGGGTAATAATTATTCTTGAGCTCAGTTGGGCCAGTTCCTTCAAGGAAATTAGCAACAGCTTACGAACTCAACACAACTTATTAAAATCAGTGTAATGGAAATTCATAGATTTCTTTTGAAACACATAACACATGTTGGAAAATAACTGCTGACGTATAAACATTATACACCTGTCAAATGTAACCTAATCCATGTCACTCGGTTGTGCCAGAATAATGTGTGGGCTGAAATATGAATCATGCCATGTCTTCCATGGCATTCATTCAGCTGGTGCTAATTTTTGCACTAATGTGGGTCATGCTTTATGTAGGGCGATGAGGAGTCCAGCCTGGGCCTCCCCATCAGTCCCTTTATGGACCGAGCAGCACCACAGTTGGCCAAACTCCAGGAATCTTTCATCACACACATCGTTGGACCGCTGTGCAACTCCTACGACTCAGCCTGCCTCATACCTGGACGATGGGTGGAACCCAACCCAGAAGCAGACGAGCCGGAGATCATGGAGAATGAGGAGGAGGAGGAGGATGAGGAGGATGAGGAGGATACTGCAGAGGAAGACACGTCCACCAGCTCAGAAGCATCACGTAAGAGCTGTCTAAAACAAAGCTATAAATCTGAAAATGGAAGTAAGCTGAAATATGTAGCCTGGAAAACCTGGCCATGTATGAAATTATCTGTTATTGCCGTTTATTCTCATTGCATGGATTTGGTAATATACTGTAAGACATTTACAATTTTAATAAGAGCATTAAACAGTGATTTCTCCTCTTGAATGATGAGTTTTGAACATTTCGTAGCTTGAAGTTCAACACTGGATTACAAATCCTCTGATCAGAATATATAGAAAGTCAAAGGGAAGTGCTGTTTCTACTAAGACTCAAGACCAACCTGAGTGTAATACTACACATCTTGTAGAGTGTATTTATAATTTATATAACATAGCCATCCCCCCTAGTTTTAATATTTATATCAAATAAAAATTAAATAAATGAGCAGCTCTCTTGAGATTCCTTATCCTAACAGAGATAATGGCAACATAATGGTAACGTGCAAAGAATCTAGGAAATGCCAGTAATACCAGTCATTAGTGATGAGTGCACATTTCTTTCTCTTATTTCCAGAGAAAGCAGCTCCCAAGAAGAGGAGGAAAGTTTTCTGCCACATCACCCAGCACCTGCTGGAGAACCACGAGATGTGGAAGAAGGTGATCGCAGAGGAGACCCAGAAACAGGGTCAAGGAGCAGAGTCTGTCCATTTAAACAATGTAGCTGAGCCAATCCTGGCTATTCATGAGGAGGAAGAGGAGCCAGGCAGCAGAGAGGAGCTAGTAGAAGGAGAGGATCCAGAGGAGAGCGTGGAGGAACCAGAGTGGCCAGTGTCTCCGCAAGAAGACTCTAAACCTCCAGAGGAACTAGCGGAGGGAGACCCACAGTGAACAAGCCCATGGGAAATATGGAGTTGGTCAGGACAAGCACGTGAAGAAGTATTTCTTGTTTTCTTATCCTATCAACTGACTTGACGTTTTTTGCCAGCACATCACTTAGACACAACACTGTAGATGTTTGGGAAATGTGTGCCTATACAGAAAAAGAAAAAAAAAAAACAGGGTGGGGAAATTTGTGCTTTACATATTTTATCTGAATATCTGGTTTCACCAAACATTTAAAGGAGCTTTCCATATTGCAATACAGGATTATTTGTGTACTTTGGGATACAGACTCTTTTGCTACTGTCAAGAGAAGAGGAAGACTGGTTGCACAGACCTCAAATCAATGTGGTAACACGGGACTGCAGAAATTTGCTGCCAATTTATACATAATTATTTTCTGAATGCAATTATATATAGACATCACAGTTACTTGTACTTGTGTTTCAATTTTAGCAGTTTTTGAGGTCTCTAAAGGGAGTAAATCAAATGAGGAACATTGGCGTATCTTTCTTCCTTTCTACGTTTGCCTACGAAATCAAATAATTCTTCATTTTATGTCTTACATTTGTTGCCAAATTAAGTACTTTACACCATTTTGTGTAGCTGTATTAGTTTAAGGAAGGAGACTTGAGGCTCCTCACTCTCTATGTGTGTGTGTGTGTGTGTGTGTGTGTGTTCTGTGTTTAAATTAGTGCACTCCAATGCACAATCGTCTGCAGAGCACATAAGATATATTCAGCAGATTACCTGTTAGTGTTTCTCTCTGGTCTCCAGTCCCAATTCAAATATAGTGGACATTAAAGGGTTCAATGGCCCAAGTGTTGTAGTCCTGAGGCCTGCACTTACACGTACACAGTACAGCATGTACTAACACTACCAAAGTGTTAAGAAAAAATGAAAAATCAGGTAACCATGCATTCATAAAACATGATAAAGAACCAGAACCTGTTAAACAAAAATCTCCCAGGTAAATAAAATGTATAA
>CM071605.1:2737473-2764473 GCA_036365135.1 Miichthys miiuy
AAATGTGGTGCAGACAAAATGTTTGACATTTTCTTCTGCACGTTTGTCCCATTGACATTTAACAATGTGTTCCATCAGCTTTTGTTTTTTTTCTTAAAATATATTTAAGAGCCTCCTGATTTTTTTTTTTACTAAATAAAAAGCCACTTCCTGATGATTAATTTTTTATTTTATTTTTTTTACATTTTATGTTTGGTCTGTAAGAATAATAAAGAAGAGAACTGTCTTCATTTACTTTTCATTTTGGTTATTTCTACACACAACTAACTGTGCATTACACTCTTTATTTCCTAAGTCTTTCTTCTTGAGTAAATGTTTAATTTAACTGTCAGATCACAGGGAAATAAAATATACAAAGAGGCTATTAATATTTATGAGCACCAAAGAAAAAAAAAGAAAAAGAGATTTAGGTTAAATTATTAGCACATTTTCATGTTTTGGTGACTCCTGACCCACAATTTTATTTTTTAGAGCAGTTTAAATGTCCTGACAAAAAATTACAAATCTGTATTTATTGATTTTTATGTATTTTGTGGCAGATGAGAACTGGCTCTGTGTTATTTGTCAATGTTTGTAGCTTGATATCCTACACACACCAACTTAGACCTGCGTTAATAAAAACAAATAGCCTCCAAAAATATTTCTTACTCTCACAGATTAATGTCAAGCTGAATTTAATGGATTTTTTTCTTTTTTAATCTGTGTGTGTGTGTCCACTCAGTGTGACCATCATGTCATTTACCAGCGGACACTATTTTCACTGTGTACTGCCCTGTGTGAGACTTGACAAAAGGTCGGCTGCTCTGCTTGAATACTAACTTGTATTTTAGCAGAGGGTGTTGGAATTTCATCTCATCATGGGCTCCTCTCAAGTGACTGCGTGCAATGTGAAATAGTCAAAGAGGTGGTTTGGTTGCACACACACAAGCCCGCACAGTAATGTATGCACACACACACACACACACACACACAGAAACAACAGCCAGAGTGATAATTAAAGCGGAGTGAGTGATTTCTTAAGAAAAAGACCAGTTTTAAGAAGAGGATTGTCCTTGATCAATGAAGCGTTGATGACTGACAGTGTGCCTCCCACCCACGTCTACAGAGAAAAGGCCTTTGGATATTAAGGATATATGGACCAACTCATTGTCCACATGGTTTTATATTTTTACATAAAATACTAACTATATGCATGGATAATCATCTGACAGTATGATTCATGTTCTTGAAATATTTGTAATTGTGTAAGTTTGAAGATTTATGTTACCTCAAGATTAATCTTGTTTAAAATGTGTATTTATTTCATCATTTAGCTGAAAATCTCACTACAAGAACGCAATAGTAAAACAGAAATCATCCAAAAATGAGTGAATGCATGACTTGGCTTTGGTTTTATGCATTTAGTTTGGTCTAGTTAAGTCATGAAACCGCAGTGAGAAATCATTTGGAGGTTGACAACGGGTACCCTTTGACCTGTGTGTGTGAGTGTGTGTGTGAGCATTCATGCGTGCACACATGATCTGATTGAATATCTGCCTAAGCCGTAATGAATCACATATGCACAGGTATATCTCTACACACACAAATTTAACAGCTCGCACTTTGTATGTAGTCTTGAAAATATACATAGCATGGAATATTTTTGTATGTTTATCATGGGAGGATTGGCATTATCGAGGTGGGGGTTGTGTGTGTTTGTGTGGTGGGGGTGCTACATAAGAACTGCATGAATTGTAGTGGCATATGGCATAACCAGGCTGGCGCTGTTACACAGATCTGTCTCCGCTTCAAAGATCTGATCTTACCACACTAATAAAACTGTTGGTTTTATTTTTAGATGATTCTCGCTGAGATGCAGCCTAACTCTGACTAAAGGGCAGATCAAACACATTTCAATTTTAGCAACAGGCCAAAGAAAAGTCTATTTTAAGCCAGGTGTCCACACTTCTTCTGACTGAAAACAAAAGATCACTGGAAGCATGAGTGCCTACAGGAGACAGGCAATGCACAGTACTGCCACATGGATCAGAGCACAAAGTATAATGGAGCACCAAAACATGATAAATATATAGTGATGCTAGAAATTAATACAATTACATTTAAAAAAGTCTAATTTTACACTCAGTGATTTTGCTGCTGGCATTTTGCTCTAGCCTACAATCCTGTGACATCCTCTGGCACATTTGCCCTTTTTTACCTTTAAGTTCAGCCACCCAGGAAACCTGACATTATATTTTAACCCCTCATTACCACACTGGGGATTATAGGAGGCCAGCCTTTGTTTCCCTTGAAGTCCTGCAGGCCCACAGTGGAAATGACATTTGTAAAGTGCAATTTCACTGCTAATATCAATGAAGAAAAAGTTTTCAAATGTGAATTCTGTGTGCTGTGTTCACATATGAAACCTATTTGTTGCAACTGATGCATTCTACTGATTGACGGACACAGATCAGATCAACAAACTGTCTTAATGGACCCATTTAACCCATTTGGACTGTCTCATTCAGACTGTATCACACGTTAAGTTCCTTGACTAAGTCTTGTGATCGTGGATGTCTAACACAACTGTTGAAGGCTTAACAACACAAAAGCAACACTGTGCTTCCATTATTAAACTCATCAGACATGTTGTTACCCAACATCTGCAGCAAGGGGTGCTGGGGGACACTGGGTGGGTGGTGGGGGGGAGGTTGCATGATGCTCCCATGGTCATGTGACCAAGATGGCTGTTGTCACTAAAAAGCTCTTGTTTGAGAGAAGAAAAGGGGGTTTGTGGTGTGATTGATTTCTCCCCCCAGCTGCAGGTTGGAGGAACATTGCATAAGTATCACATGGCTAGACTGGGCAGCGATCATGTAGATCAGTTCAGGGTCCCACACCCAGGTTTTCTCTGTCCATGGGTAAGTCAGCTCACAGAGCCCCTGCATTCATTTTACACAACTTATGCTTTATCCCCTTCCTCTCACAACACCCTAAATGCTTGTTAGGGATGATTTATTAGGGTGTTCTTGCCAGTTTGATAAAGAAATAACACCGCAGGATTTCTGTTGGCAGTGAAATGGTGCAAATGAAGGCTATTGTATTTTCCCTGCTTATATAGTGATGTGAGCGAGACTGTGTTTCCGCTTCAAGCTGACTGGTAACAGACTGCTAAAATCCTCTGCATGGAGATTAGTTCAGAAATGATGGCGACCAGATTATCATAACATTTTACAAGAGGTAGTATGGAGAGTAAAACATGTTACAGTTTTTGGCTACAAAGTCAAATTAGTTGATACGAAGAAACTTGATAATTACTGCAAAGTATAATAAATGTCCAAATAGCTGTTGGGATGGCATAGAGGAACAAACTATAAATCATCTTGGTTTACAAAAATGTCAGAAATAGTTTGAGGCCAGAAAATGAATATAGCAGTGACAGCATCCTCCAATCATCCGCCTCTGTAAACTGTTGCTGAATCAAGAAAGTGCTGAGACCAAACCACCAGTTATTGATGAATGATCAATAGGGATTCAGTGATTCAGGCCTTGCAGCGCAGCACCTTAAAGGGTGTTTGAAATCCTTATATGTAGATGTTTATCTATAAGAGTAACAAGCAGTCACGATCATGTTAAAAGGCGGTTTGAATCAGATTCAAAATAAGAATTCCGATCTGATTTGGTGCATTGATTGGGAAATTATCACTAAATTAACTAACAAATGCTCATTTCCTTTTCTTCTAAGCATCTCTCTATCTCACCCCCTATGTCTCTTTGTTCACTGCCATAAATCCAGCTTAGTCATCACATCAACAAATCATTTTATGACATGTATATGCTTTTCACACTAAGCATCCAATTAAAAATGTCCCCTTCAAGGCCTAAAACAGTTTTCCTGGTTGCCATTGTGCCCCTATAGCAGACGGCCCTCTGTCATATTAATATCGCATCCCAACAGCCGATTGTGGTTCTTACATAAAAGTGATGAGCTGTATTTCAGTGTCCCCGCCGACTCCCAAAGACATGGGGGCCTTTTTATGGATCTTCAAATATGCAGTTATCACTCTCGCTGCCCACCTGACAAGCCTGCGACGTCTGCCAAAGATAAAACTTTAACAATGTTAGATCATTGCAACAGCAAGTTGAAGTGGAGAAACAGCAGCGGGCGAAGTCAGTTCAATGAGCAACATGTGCTCTAAGATCCTCAGTGTAACCCTTCAGGTGGAAAAGGTGGGATTATGCGCAACTCATTTTCCCCAACATTTACACATAAATGACTTTTCAAAATCTTTTTTTTTTTTTTTTGTTAGAATAGTTTGAATGTTGATTTCTGGTTTGCCAGAGAGGTAGACAAAACATGAGACAGATTAGAACAAAGAGAGGGACATCCTTCCACTACATGCTCCAGGCTTCAATTCACTCGTCTTTCAGCAGGTCAGCCATAACACTAGCTTGTCACATTTGATTAAACAACCACATATGCATTGCAATTTATTTGCCAACAAACATAAAGCTAACTTTAAATATAATCTAGACATGGCCTAGATGTCTAGATGTTGTGTGAGTGTTGTGTGATTTTTAATCTGTGTCTCCAGTGTATGCAAATATCTTTTCTATGTCCTTTCTTTTTCATTTAGATTTTTTTTCAGAAAGGTAATATCATTTTGTTCAAAATAAAGCTGTATGTATGTTTCTGCATATGCCTGTGCACATACGACGCGTGCCAATGCATCACTTGCCCTTCTGACTTAGATATTACAGAAGATATAAGTTAATATTATTGTTTGCCTGAATATGACCAGGGAGCCATGTTCTTGGTTCTCAGGAGGACATGACACATGGCCCAGGCCAGAGGATAAAATAATGTGTGGCAGAGTGAAAGGCTGCACATGCTCATTAGTATCATTAATCACAAGAGACAGAGATGCCTAATGATAGAGGGAGGAGGGACTTCACAGAGGGAAGATATGACAGAGATGAAATATTCCTCAAGAATATTAACATTTGGAAAAATATGTCGCTTAGATTAATTTAAATTTATCTATTTTGGGCACTCCTGGGTCTGGCAACATCGCAGGGATTGCTTGAAACAAAAGGAATGGTGTAATTAATACCAGGCTTAATTGTCACTCTAAATTGTCATATAATTCTAATTTAATGTGCCTCTCACTCAGAGAGTGAGGGAAAATTGGGCTGAGCCAGTTCCCTTGTGGAAAAAAAAGGGATCTCTGTGGGGGATCAAATGGGGTGTGTGACATTTTCTCACAGACGTTTGATTGTGAACTGAAGGATTCCTCTTATGGTGCTTCCACTCACCCACCGTAGCGTGCAGCTAATGGGAGCAGCTGAGCCTTGAACCAGATCTCAGGGTGGAGAGTGTCGGTTGTAGTTCTGCCGGCTCCTCTGCAGTCTGTTCGGTGGGAGCTAGAGGCCCTGAGCTTGGCCGTCCTCTGCAGCAGCAGAGGCCCGGGGATAGTTGTGCACGGCGAGGGCAGGCTGTTTGATCAGCACATATTTTTAATTGGCTCCAGGCACCCTGGAGTGTCAGCATTGCCACGAGTAGACTCCTATTGCACCTTTCCTAATTAAAATCATTACAAATTCCAGGCGCATCATGAAGGATTAAATGAGACTTGTGTGTGTGTGCATGTGCCTATGTGAGTGTGTGTGTTTTATCCATTGCTGTGCCTGTGCATGGGTGCGTTGTCTTCTTGATAGCTAACATGTATAGCTTAATTGTTTTTCTCCTCAGTAATAGTAAATGAGGGAGGGCTGGCTCTAATCCTGGTCCACTAATCAAATTACATGAAAGAGAATCTCTCAATATATTCACACTGTAGTGCTGCAGAGGATTTAAGTTTCTATATGTCTCTTCATGATACCTGAAATTAAATATGAGCACCAAAAAACTTTTACTTTGGGGAGTGTTTAACCTGCAGTGTTATGTCTTTTATTGAATATTCACATGTGTCCTGCTGTGTATGGCGGCTTTAACGAGCTGTTTGTCTTATTCGAAATAATTGATGTCAGACAAACTGCGCAACTCCTTGGAGACTTATTTTGAAAGGCTTGGAAAACAAATGGTCTCAAGAAAACTTGCATTTATTTATCACTTCCTTTATGAAAACAAAACTCTTTCCATGCGTTAAGTCAGAGGTATACATGCTGAAGATATTGTATTAGAGCTGGGTGATTTTGCTCTTATACTGTGCTTTAGGGGGTCTGTGGAAGGAGTGGCTTCAGTCCCCTAAACAAAGGAGGCTTAAATCTCTTAAATATCTACCAGTGCCACTTTGCCCCGAGGGAGCATAGAAACAAGGGAGTGTTTCTTTGGTCTGATATTGGAAGCTAGAGTTCATGAAGGCGAAACGCAAGTGATGACTATGGAAGGATTTTAAGAGCTGGCTCTGTTCGAAAACATGCCCCTAAAGCCTTAGCACACACCCTGACACAAACATTAAAATCATATGACATATGACAGAGAAAATTACTACAATTTATAAAGGTAATAACCATGTCTGAGCAAAGTTTAAGATGAATATCTCAGTCATGAGCCATTATGAGAACCTCTACAGCATTCAGGGACAATAAGTGTTGGACAGAAGTCTCAGCGTGTAAGTCGTAGCCGATAGTTATGGCGATCGAATGATAATGTCTCCCGTGTAACACAGTGGGACTTCTATTCACATGAACAACCAATAAAACTACAGCAACTCATATAATAGTTAATAGACAGTATTGTCCAGCAGTGAATGGACATGTTATGGGTAGGCAGGCAACAACAATGGATGGTATACAGACGCCAACACCAAGGACCACTGTAACTTGTGGTTTGGGAAACTAGTTGAAGATCAAATTGTGTAAACAGCGAGAGAACTACAATGTTTTTGAAAGTCAAAACTAAAATTAAAATGGCATGCAGATGGATGAAATATAAAAATGAGCATATGAATTAAGTGTATTCAAATCTAAACCAAAAAAATCCTTGGTAAAGACTTGGTACAGAAAAAGGTTGGTCATTCGAAGCCATTGTGGGGACTCAACTTTCTTGAGAAAATGAAAAAATGCAACCACATGCTTTGGAGAGCTATATTTGTGGAACATGATCACTTGGTTCCTATTGACTCAAGAGGGATAGACAACAGTGAGACGTGGCAGAGGAACGAAAGTGAAAAATGGATGGGAAAGATGAGTGAGGGTGGTGTGTCTCTTCAACCATCGCTGCTTCCTGTCCGGAAAAGTCCATTCATCATTCTCACGTCTTCGTGTCATGGCTTACTTTGCCAATAGCCAGAAGTGTGGCAATGATGACACAGAGGATTGATGAGGTGCAGGCGGGGGTGGCTAGCAGGGGTTTGGGGTGGAGATGGTCAAACCAGATGTGGTGTGAGGTGGGGCTGAGACGGACTACGAGGGGGACCTGATGAAGGTCATGATGTTGCCCGTTGCCCCATTAACCATATGCATTTGCAGACACACATGAATGTAGGCCACATGCAAAGCCTGGATTCTGGTGCATATTCAAATAAATCCTCAACACAAGTTTCCACATGTCATTACTCACCAGCATACAGGAACACTTTTCCATGACTAGGACTCCGATGTGCAAGAATTCATGACACTACAGCTCTATCACAAAGACAATGTACTGTAGTCAAGTAATGTAAAAGCTAAAAAACAGTGCTAGAAAATGCATATTCTTGCTTGGAGTTGTATGAGGAGATTGATACCTCTCTTTAGAGATGAAGCTATCAACAGCAGCTGGTTAGCTTATTGCACATTGGCCAGAAACAGAGGGATACAGCTAACCTGGCTCAAAAATGTTCCTACTGGAACCCCAAAAGCTCATTAATGAATGCATTACGTATATTTAATTTTTTAATAATGTGTAAAAATGACATGTTGTTGTTTTAAAGTTTCCAGTCTTCAATGCTAAGCTAACTGGCTGCTGGCTGCACCCTCATATTTGCTGTACTGACATGAAAAAGAGCCTATGATCTAAGACTTTAACTAACTAAATAACCATTTAAAACATTGTTTGCTTATATTATTAATTTGCATGCTAATTATGAATATATTTATGTATAATTGTCAGTCTATAGCCTACTGCACATGTCTGTCTTTTGTCTAGACTGTTCATTTCAGCCACTGTTCGTTTATTGTAGTTTGTCATACAATGCAGCTATTTGAATATTCAACATGTATATATATTTTTTTGACTAACACAAGTGCAGTTTGGATTCAGATGATTTGGCTTCTCTTTTGCCTCAGTGTTGATTGTCAAATCTTAGTCACTGACAAATGTATCTAATTAGCCTTCAAACTAATATTCACACCTTTGTAGCAGGATGTGAAACATTAATTAAGTAAATTACTTCACTTAATTATTTTATTAGTTGTTAAGAGTATTTTGCCAACCCCATGTGAATGTTTTGTCTGACTAGCGCGTGGCAACAAGAATGCATTAATATTCTAGCTAACATTAAATCAGAGAAGACTTGGCCCAGATGTTGCACTGTACCATGAAGTCTCGTATTAATTCTAAATGTTAAAGCTTAGCTCACCTCCTCTCTGTTGTATAGGATAGTCACAGGTCCACATTAGCAGACAGTGATACTGTACATGAGTGTATTGTTGTACTCCCCCTTGTGGTAAAAGATTACACAACTGCATAAGACCACAGTCTGCCAGACAGATAGGAATACACGGAAATGTGAAGGGATAACTGAATCAAATTAGAGCCAAGAGTAATATCAAAAGGTGTTCTCTCTTCTCTCTCTCTTCACTGCTCTGTGTAGTGTATCCCCTGCTGGCACTGGGCGTACTCGAAGAGTGTGCTTCTCCCAACTCAGTAGCTGATCAGAACCAGGTGGGAAGGCCTCCATGTGCTTTCCATTTGTGCAGGATGTAAATGGATTCAATTAGATCCAAATGCACAACCTGTCAGCCAGGGGGAAGTGGCAGACTTTCAAAGGCCATTAGATTATGGACAGGATTTGGAATAAAAACTTCACTGGCCGGATTGTGCCATTAAATTGGTTGATGTGAAACTATTGAAGTGATTTGAGCTTGCATGCTGACTGTGCGCTATTCACGTGGGTACAAATTCTGTCACACACACCCCCTCCCAAATTATCATTAGCAGCCCCCAACCCCGTCTTTCTTTTTCCATCTCTTTCCTCCCTCCTTCATGCACACATACATACCAATGCAAACACACAAATGGCATACATAAAGCTGTAGTATATCCTCAGACATATTGCCAGTGGCCTCACAAACTTGCCTGCATTACAAACAGTAGCTCTTACAGCTTTAAAGTCAAATGGCTCCATCAGTCATGGCTGTTAAGAAGCCCAGCCATAAAAATTAAAGACTTCCAGCAAAACTGACCAACTGTAACACGTCTCCTTTGTTTTGATTGGCTGGAATAATATGATGTCTACTGTTAACATTCGGTTTCACTCACTGGTCTCTGTAAACATGTAAAATATGGTGGAATTTAAGCATGTTGAAGGAAAAAGAGCTGCAAAGGAATCATTCATCCTCTACGGTAATGCCTTTTCACACTTTTGTTACAGAAATGTATATTACCAGGCTAAGCAGATGTGGTAACTAAAAAAAATAACAACAAAAAAAAACAGTTTCACTCATCATGATCGGATGTGGGGGATGGGCGGTTGCATTGAAAACAAAGGACTTCTCACCAAGACATAGGCGATGGATATGAGAGAGGGTTCAGTTGACCCATGATTTTAATGCAGAGAGCCTTTACTTTACAGGCCTGATATAGAAGCGAATCAATGGGACATTTCTAAGCCATTATTATCAATCACTATTGCTTAAGACACCCTAATGAGCTCATTACATAAGATGAACAGCAGATTGATTGCAAAATGGGGCAAGTAAAAAGTAAGATGTTAGAGAAGTAGAAGGTGATGGAGGAGAAAGGAAATAGGTCTCATGGATCTCCAGAAAGAGGAATGGGAGAGTGAAATTAAATGAGTAAGAGACAGGTCATGTGTCTTGAGCTGTATTTCAGATTCCGAAATTTTTTGCATCTTTTCAATCTATTTTGCCACCTGCACGAGTCTTATAAGTCGCAGAGATATTATCTGTTATACTGAGAGGCAGAGGTGTTTTTTTTTGATGGCAAAGTATCATCAAAGGGGGTCAACAAAATGACAACAAACCCTTGGAGCTAAAGAAATTATACATTATAACTTGAGGTCTCTCTCCCACACACAGCTGCTGATCTTAGCTCTCTGCTGTCCACTGAGCGAAGAAGTTCATCACTATTCACCAGCTGCCTTGATAATATGCAAACATAAAAAGGAGGGAGAGGACAGACGGGGGAAAAAGAGAGAGAGAGAGATAGAGAGAGAGAGAGAGAGACAATAAAGAAGTAAAAGAACAAAGAAATCCAACGAAAGTCACTGAAGTCACAGGAGCAAGAACACAAAGAAGGAGGGGAAACGATGTGTATGAGAGTGTAAACGATGTGATTTGGGCAGACATTTGTTCCCCTTGGGCAAGCTTGATAGGCCATTCTGTCTGGATCGGGGAGAGTGGGGGGTGCATGAGAGAACCCCGCTGGTGTTGGATTTTGGCTGCTGTGGTACTACAGCGGATCGAAAAAGTGAAAATATTTAAGAGAAGGTCAGCATTAAAGCAGCAGCAATCCTCTCTGTTTCCACCTAGGACGGAACAGATGTGTTTAAAACCCCAGCTGCTGCCAGATGTGGATATAGGACCATCTGCATGAGCTGTTACTACGTGTGTGTGTGTGTGTGTGTGTTTTAAAAAGCAGGCACTGAAAGCCGTGGCTTTACATGAGTCAAAGTGAGTAATGTGACTATTTTTGATTCGATTCTGACACCTACCTCTCCAATTACCCCCCGTCAGGATTATTGTAGCTCCTGATAGCCTCGAGGTGAATGTTGGCTGTTTTATGGGAAGAAAAAACAGCTCGACGTTTAATTACTGGAACATAGTTTGGAGTGTGTACATACACTTTCAGCATCTTGTCACAGTTCTGCATTAAAAAGCAGATCATAAAATGTTGCTGCGCAAACACACTTTGATCTCATGTGTGGTCAATTATATCCTGAAGACTGCCTCTATTCATCAGTGGATCCATACACACACAAACACACAAGGTGAATTTAGAAGACTGACAATGTTTTTATACTAAAGAGATGGTACATTTTTCGACTCAAATATCTAAAGAATATGGCGACTGGAAAGCCAAAAAGAAGAATAAAGGAATTAAAAAAAAAAAAAGATAAGTCATTTTTTGTGTGATCCTAGAATATAAAACCTGATGAGACATATAAAGCTATAAAGTGTTATGAGACCCCAGGAGATGGCAGATTAAAATGTGCAAGGGCGATTTCCACCAATAAAGGTGGAGACAGCGGCTTCTCCACCGCTGTGCTCTGCTCCACCAGGCAAAGAGAATGGTCTGAATAGATTTCAGCAACCTTCATAAAGCCAGGACTAAAGCCACTTCACAAAAAGGAATAGAAACCAAGCCAATCAATTAATGCCCCCCGACAATGACAAGCATAGACAGGGAGAAATGCTTTCAGACCCGGTGTGCGTCTAAAACTCGCTGGGTTCCAACATCCTGTGGCATTGAGCAGGAGAGTCAGGGTCTACTCTCTGCATGTTCACCTCTGCTTTCTTGTGTGTGTGCATGCGTGTGTGTTCTAATGTATTTGTGCGATGTGTGTGTTGAAAAACTCACTATTGAATGAGTACATTGAACAGAGCACCGAGCTCTTTAAAGGCCAATGAAAATAAAGAGAGGGAAATTGTAGGCACTCTGAAGCAACAGGGAAAAAACCAACAGAGCGAGACAGAGAAAGCAAAACCTTACACTGCCAAGAGAGACTTCATAAGGTTTAGCAGCCCTCCACTCAAATATATGGCGCCATAAATCCTCCACTTAATGTCCTTTGGGCTCCACTTTTTATGGTAGTGACAATGACAGTGAGTGACTTCTTTTAAAAAATGGTAATCAACACAGCAAATTTCAACAAGACTGTCTGGACAAACTCCAAGGTTTACTCTTTCAAAAACTCCCATTCCAGTAATGAAAGTCGACATTACGCTCTGTTGCACTACACAAGACATTCAAAGGGATGTAAAATATTATGTTTCCACTGAAGTTTGGAAGGGGTAAATCATTAAACAGATTGCAGACAGCCCAATACATGATACTATGCTGTTAAGGAGGCCACACTTGATGAAATAAATTTGTGTTAGGTTTCTTTTCTGGCGTTGCTTCTAGAATCCGACTCGGTCCTAAAAGTGTCATCTGCAGTCACAATGCTGGTACAACATGACAAAAGAAGTTGCACTTAAGCATCAACGGTAAAATCTACTAGTCATTTAACAAAATGAACACCGCTCTATGTGAAGAATGGTCCCTTTCAGAGTGCTAAAGTATTAATGCACAAAGCTGTGAGAGTACTTTCATGTAGAAGTGGCCAAATTACTCCATACTGTCTTAATCTAGTCTATTATCATATCACATAATATCTTTCAGGCAAAGTAACTATATGGTTGTAAGTGATTCACTTAAAGCAAATAAATATGCTTTTTTGGCTCTCTTGTGGGGAGTCATGAAAAGATCAATACCACTCTCATAGCTTTCTCAAGAATTAAGAATGAAGCGGTTTAGCTTAGCTTAGCTTAGTTTACTTTAACTTAGCATAAAGACTGGAAACAGCGGGGGGCAGCTAGCCTGGCTCCTAAATAATACTTGTTAATTTAATGTTTTTCTCCTGCTGTTTTACGGATTGATTGTTTCTTGGCTCTGAGTAGTTGCTAGGCAACTAGCACAAAGACCAACAACTGAAAAATATCATTTTTACTTTTCTGAAAATATATTTTATATTTATGAAATATAAAGTAGTTCTATTGAATATCAAAATATAGTTATTTAGTATTGCACTGCTGCCATAAAGTTGGAGGTCTCCGAAGAGATTTTACAAAAAAGTTTGTTTTACTAACTTTTTATCTCAAGCATGGCTCAAGTTCCAAGAACTGCATTGCCCATAATGCAATAGTGTCCTTTTTTTTTTAGACCTTGTTGACCTTTTTTTCCCCCAAACTTTGGAAAGCTACCTCCAGAGGGACACAAGACATTATACAACTGTTTTTCCAGGCTGAGCAGTACTTCTTATGACAGCATGACAACTGCATGGGTAAAATCAGTGGAGTGCCCCTTTAGAGGTGCAATATTGCCATCTTTGTGCCTCGTCTTTGTGTATATTGTTCATGGGAACTTGTTTCCCTTCTGGTTTGATGGTTACTCATGTTTTTACACCCCCCACTTTGAAACTGGTCCAGCATAGACAAGTGCGCACCATCATTCATTGTGGCATCGAGGTGTTTCAACAATTGTGAGCATGCCCATACAATACTCTGTCCAAGGATTACTCACTGTTTTCTTTGGAGAGTCAGTTTGTTTTTTCTATTTTGTCCATATATCCATGACTCCATATGCCCGGTCTGTGATGTCAGCCCTTTCTCTCGATGTTTCTGGTTGTTCACAGTCGGCCTTGATGCCTCATCAAGTTGTCATGGCCTTCCAGCTTTTACAGCATTCCTTTCTTTATGTCCTGAGAGGCATTTCTTCTTTTTTTTTCTGCGCTGTAAAATAAGCCTACGAGTAGACCAAAAGCTTTGAGATGCACTCAAGGCCAGGTATGTTGTGTTGATATTGGAGTAGTCCTGCCTCCCTTCAGAGTGTGATGCCACTTTGGGCTTGGCATTCTTTTTGGAGGAACAGTAGGAGGTCACCGTCTTTGAAAGTTGGGGTTTCTCTTGTGCTAAACGAGAAAGCAGCGTGGGAGAGAAAAAGAAGAGAAGGTTTAGTCGCCATAGCCTTGGTTTCATGTTCAACAGAGGAGTGATCATCACTGGGCGAGGGGAGAAAAGAAGGGATGATGACTTAGTGACGACTAGCCCAACAGACATGATAGATGTCTTTAATAACCTCTGGCTGCTTTTTTTTTGTGTGTCCTCCAGGATTTGTTGTTATTAAGATCTAGGTCTTATTATGATGACCACCTCTTTCATCATCTCCCACATCATGCTGGGCGTCAGGCCAGACAGTCAAAATAAACACAACGTCAAAAGCCCCCCTTGTACTTGTGCTGATGTGGCACTTGTTGATGGTGCCAGCATGTCTCAGTCCTGACCAAGGAATACATGACTTTGTAATAGTCAGCTGTGAGGAGAAAACAAAACACCCCGTCTGGTGATCACCTGTTGAATCAGTTAGATTCTGCTCTTCAAAGCTCTGTGACCACTGATCTAACGTTGCCACATTACAGGGTAGATTACAAAAGCATGTTTAGGTAAATGCC
Organism: Miichthys miiuy; assembly: GCA_036365135.1. NCBI lineage: Eukaryota > Metazoa > Chordata > Actinopteri > Sciaenidae > Miichthys > Miichthys miiuy. Next base: position 2,751,831 of record CM071605.1, read on the forward strand.
GTTTGATGGTTTTAATAAGCATTTCCATTACTGACAGGCAAGAGGGAAGAGGAGCTCATCGGGAGTACACGTAGGAACACGGGAGCCATAAGAACTCACGCTCGTCACTGCTGAAAAGCAAAATGAGAACAATTTTATTGTGCCTCCATTTCTTTTGAAAATAACAATCGCAAACACTCACTCCTTTAGTGTGCCTAAGTAGCTTCAAGCTCTATCACAAGCATAGATTTGGTGAGGGCCCATGTTTTATTAATTTGCAGATGAGCTCAGCTATTGATGGCGTTGGCCGCCCATGGGTTCAATTAGGATAATACAGGGAGAGGGGCAGATTATGGGCAGCTATTTAAGTGAGGGTATATCTCTTCCTGACAGTTATAGTCCAAATGCAACAAATTGCACCTTGGTGGCTGCGAACGGCGCCATATCAGTCCTCCGGTGATGAAACATGCCTGTGTGGCAGGTCAGCCGTGTGGAGACGACACCAGGCTGTGTGAACCATGTAGCCTGTCCTCTTTGAGCTAACAACACAGGCCTGAGTGCAGCCTATTCCCATTGAGTTAATAGGGGCCATTTAGAAAACAGCGGTCTATATGGTGGTGCGCTGAGTGCATGCTCTACCCTGCCAACCCTAAACAGTCCCACTTAGCACGACTCTCTCTAAACTATTGCACTTCTTCTCCGGCACTCTGGGTTGAAAGCCTGTGAGTGTTGACAGCTGAACAGGGCAAAACTGCGCCACGTAAACATCTCGTTTACGAATACAAGACGGGTGTGTGAATATTCTCACGGGCAACCATAAAAGGAGGAACGGTTGTGGCTTGCACTTGGAACAAGAAAACTGCTTGCAGCCTTTTCTTTCTGTGTTCTGGGGTGAACATTTATTATGAATGATTGAGGCCTCGACTGTAACTTCGCTGTGCAATGAAAACAGTCTACGGTGCATTGTCTCCAGAGCGCATTGTGTGGGATTGAATAGGGAGGCCATAAAGTTGAACCGGAGACACTGACCCAAACATGCCAGGCCTGTCCGTTATCTTACTTTTCTGTTCAGGCCGTCCAAAGCATTAAAACTGCAGACAGCTCTATAGTGAGTGGCCTGACTGTTTGCTTTCTTTTGGATAGGGAAATGACGACTCTTTCTCAGCTGCTTTGGAGCAGCATGTTTAGACTACAGTCAGTGAGATAACCCAGTCCTCTTTTACATACCCTGACAGCAACAGTTGGGGAAAGAGTGAGCACTTGCAGTGGTGAGCGGTGTAGGCTGGCTCAAAGAAGTAGATCCTCCTCAGTTTTTGTTTCTACTCAAGAGCAGGTCGTTTCAGTCCAAGTGCTGTGCCTTCATAGCCATACATTTTGTATTTTAACAACCTCTGTCCTCAGCTTGTGTCAGCTGGCTTGCTCTGCCACCAGGTGGAGTGTCAAACATGGAAAATCCAGAATTCCTAACAATAATTTTGTAATCTATTAACACGGCTGTGAAATTAATGATAAAGGCCTTTTGTAGGATGAAAAAGGACTTGCATAAATGCAGTAAACATCCAAATATTACCTGAATATCTATCCATCTTAATTCCTGACCTGTGAAGTACTTTATCATCCTGACCCACTAACCCTTCCCTCTCCTTGTTCGCCTGCCACGGCTTTCCCTATTCCCCGCTCCAGCCATGCCGGGGCAATAGGGCACCGCTAATGTGCTTGGTGGGTCATTAATTCTTCGGATGGCCATGGGGGCAGGAGAGCAGGCGAGCTTTGTTGTTTGATGTTGGGCGAAATGGTGGTGGGGAGGCAAAGCAGATGTTTGTGTTGGCTGGTGAGGGAAAGCAGTACACTTGATGCCAACCCAATCACCATCTCATGCTAGGCAGCAGCTGCCCAAATACATTTCAGCCAAAGTCTGGCAAAGAGAGGCAAGGGTGACCAGATCAGCATTAGCTCACTTTTCCTGATGTTCTGTCAGGCTTGACAAATACCAAAGCGACTCACCTGAAGGACTGTCCCATGGCCAGTTCCTCTTTTTTTGTTTGTCCACAATAATCTTGGACAAGTGAGATTTTTCAAGGAGATTTTGTTTGAATTTGCAAGTCTTGAAGCCGAAGGTGAACTGGACACTGATAAATATAAGACACACAGCAGTTTGTCTGCTTGTCTGTATTTGTTGTGTGCAGCTGATGTTTGCCGTGCTTTTGCCTTTGAGGAGAGATGAGAATCAGAGAGGACACAAAGAAAACGAGCCACAGAATAACCCAGATTTTTTCGCTGGCCACGGTAAAAATATAACAATGTATGCGCATACATAGACCCCAGAACAAGGACAGTTCATTTAACTCTCTCCTGCCTCTCCACTCAACTGATATGAGCCATTCATCACCGCCCACCTTCATATCTGTGCGCTGCCCGGAAAGGACGGTGTGTGTATGTGTGTGTGTGAAAACAGATTAAAGATAAATATCTTCTACGTAGCCCACACGTTTTGATCTCGTTGTAGTATTCCCCAGCATTTATGAAATTCAGGAAATTGGGAACAGTTTGTGTCCAGCTAACATTCAGAGTGTGCTGCCTCTACTGCTGTTTGCATGAACATCTGGACTCTTTCTGCTGTTTTTAGAAAAATACAATATGGATGTATTTACACTTAACAGCACTGTGCTGCCCTGTATAAATAACAATCTTTTAGTTGTTTTGTGTGTACTAATGAACCTTTGGCCTCCTGTAATCAGATGTTTTCTGCATGCATCCAAATTTTCTCTAGTTCAATTTTGATCTTTTAAACCTCTAAAACTGCCCCATTTTAACCAGCACATGCTTGTTTTGTTTTCCTATGATTACACTCAATCTTAAATGTACTTACCTTACACTGTCTTTTCCAGTATGTTCTCCAGGGATTATAACTTAATATCAACAGTTTAAAAAGGTGCTATATACTATGCAGGTTTCGTGAATTAGCATTTTGGGGTAAAAGATTTCTTTAACATGCCGTGATGTTTTTCTCAAAAGAAATTTGGATTATCACCAGGAAAATATTTATCCAAGCAGCTGCTAATTGCATCCCCACCACCTTAATTACACAGCGCTCTCTCTAATGCGATGTTTGCTTCAAGATACAAAAGGCCATTTGAAAGAGACACACCTCAAGATGAAAGATTCACTCACGACTCGCTGATTGTCCCTCTCTATATGTTTCTGTCCTGTATGTTTGGTATTTTGCTTTCAAAATAATGAGAGGGCATGCACCTTAGAAAAGAAACAGCTACGCTGCAACGTTGCTGGAAGGTTTCTAATCCTGAATTATGATTGGCTCATTCGTCATCTCGAACTTAGTAGAGGTGGAGCAAGGGAATCAAAGGAGGCAAGTAATGAGGGCCCATAGTAGCTGGCAAGGTAACCGTGGTTACGTGTGGTGCATTAATGTATGTAATCTGTTACTATGTCTGTGACAAGACAAGGACATGTAGTGTGCTAATTAAAGAAACCTTTCACTGCTCCTCGCTTAGACACAGGTCATATCTCATTAATGATGGTCTCAATGCATGGGGAGTCATTCATTACTGGCCATTTGGAGGGAAAAGGGGAGGATGTGGAATTCCTGTTTGCACATACAGCACATAGCATGCAAAGCTAGGTATTTCCTCACGGAAGAACAGGATGAGTAGATTCATCCCAGCATCGGAAAAAAAAAAAATTGAAGTACGTTTGTTCAAAAACATTAATTTTTATTTTTGAAATGAAGGGGTATTTACAAGAAAAAAAAAGTCAATGTCAGTTTAATGTCATGTAAATACAAAAAATATATTATTGAAAAAAAAATATACCACATCTTCAAAGTGCTTTCATTTCTGACACACCTGTCTGAAAAGAAAAACACACAAAAAAACAAAAAGACTACACAGCTGAGCTTACTCCTGGGATGTGGGTCCAGCAATTGAACCTTTCCCGCTCTAAGAAAAGGAGACGCACAGCCTTACGGTCAGTGCTTGTACCTGGATGTTCAGTGCACAAGGGACACGCATAACAGCAACCAGCAAATGGTAGTGCACAGGCAGAGAGGCTCGTCTGCAATTAAAACAGCAATTCAGTGGCTCCAGTAATATTGCAAACAAAGCCTAGGGAATGTCTTTTTGTTCCTAAATGGCTGTACTGTAACCCACCCTCTGGACAGAAAGAACTACGTTTTCCTACAGTTTCAAATGCCACACCACACAGCTCTGCATACAATAAAAATGGTCTAAGGAGTATGGAAAGTTGGATAGTTGTGTAACTATCTTTTTGTTTCCTCTTTGTGGTCATAAGAAGCTTGGCATGTTGTGATCACCGCTTTTTTTTTTTTCATGATCACAAGAAAACACAAATAACCATAACTGCTAAACTTATCCGATAATAATCTTGATGATTCTCTCATGATCGATTTTAACATAAATCAATTTGTATTCTCACAATTATTACAAGAGACACGCCAGATGCTGTAATCGTCTATAATCCATACACATGAGGGGATCTGATATTGCTTTGTGTGTCCGTGGTTATTATACTGTTAAATAACTGCTGACGGCCGCAAGTTCTCCATCGCTCCCTATAGGAAAATATCAGTGATATTACACAGGTTCGTCCTTTGGTTGTAGTTGCATCAGTTTATAATAATCGGTCTTAATTACTGGTGTCAAATATGAGCAGTGACATTTGGCAATTCTGCTGATTATAGATGATTGTTCACAATCCACAGCGTTATTATTTTATGATCATGAGAAGACAGAGTGGTTTATGTTCAGATCACAAAATTAAGTGATCAAGAAAACAAGGGATTCTTATGTTCATGAAATAATTAGTCTAAAGCCTGATTAGGGGAAAATATAAAAGATAGGTAGAAAGTAAAACCACAGCTGAGGCTGCACAATAGATTGTTTCTAAAAGTTCAATCCTCCCCAAAACATTAAACATGTACTAATAGTTAAATATGGAATAAATGTGCCACATTTGTTTTTAACCAAATAAGTGCAGTAGCTGATGGAAAATGTGTCCCAAAGTCCCTGTCTTTCAGTGTTACAAAATCCCTTTAAAAAAAAAAAAAAAAAGTACGCTAAATCAGCAATAAAACCAAACGCATGGCCTGATTTTCCACTATGGCTAACTGAAATCTATCTGAAAGAGCAATCAATTCTTTATTAACTAACAAAATAATAGAACACATAACCTCCTTGGCCATGGCTTCTACGTATCCCTGTAAAGGAATCCCTGTCTGAATATGAAAGCAAATGAGCAGTCCAAGACAAGTGCAAATCCTCCCTGAGACTGGTCCATGTTACTTACACAGACATCAGATTCAGCATTATACAGCCCAAGTACCCTACTAGGAGACTAAACAAGTCACACTGACCGCCTAAAATTGTGTTTGGTGCCATTTCTGCAGCTACAGTAGCACTGTTTTCATAAAACATTTAAGACAAAACACAGGATTCATCATCATCATCATCATCATCATCATCATCATCGCCAATCACAATAAGGCCCGAGCAGCATGTAAACCAGACTGGTCAGAAATAAAGTGGATCACAAAAATGTTAAGTTGATCACACAGTTATTATTGCTAAAATGATTATCACTTTAATTTATTTGAATCATGAACCCCCTCCAGATACCTGACCAGTAGTTGGCCTCCATCCACACGTATGTAGAGCTGCGAGATATCACAGTAACTGGAGATGGGTGGGAAGAACTGAGTGAAGTGAATCAGCATGTGATGCTCTGATGTGCCTCAGGGACTCAGTCCTCTGCTGACGGACACAAAGATGCGCCAGGTCGTCATGTGTCTCTGAGGTGGCCTCGGCTCTGCAGGCTCTGGAAGTGGGCCTGCTTCAGGATGCGGTTGATCTGCAGGTAGGACACCGGGTTTGTGGGACCGCCGAGTTCTGACGAGTCACCGGAGCTGAGGGGACTGCAGGGGCCCACAGCACACTGACTGGTGCAGCTCCCAGCCGCATGCTCTGGACTGCTGATGCTGCTGCTGCTGCTGCTCTCACTGTTAGATGACTGAAAGGCAGATGTCAACATTAGCAGTGTGCTCGCTAAACATAAAGATCAATGTCTACATAAATCTATACTACATCTATTGATAGTGGGACCCGGTATGAACGCGACCTCCTAAATGATTAACATATTTACGCCAGATATTTGGTAACTATGGGAACATACTCATGTCAGCACCTGAGTGTGGGTATTTTACATTGAAGGGGCAGTTTGAATTTACTGAAGTGGGGTTGTATGAGGTACTTAACCACAGTCAGTGTGTAACGACAGTCCACAGCAGGCAGTAAAGGAGGAGCAGCACAGAAACTTAGCAATGCTCTGCTGTGGATAGGGGGCAGCAACATAACATATTTTAGCCACCTGGAGAAAAAAAAAAAAAGTAAATCAATATTTAAAGTATTTTCATCACTTTACCTCGCTGTCAGAGAGCCTTTTTCCAACAGGGAGCTGAATCATTTATATCGATCTATGCTCTCTTCAAAGCCACCAGACTTCATTGACAAAATGAAGTAATTTCACCTTGCAGAACACAGGAGAGGCTGGTCCACTGCCGGCTCCATCAGTTTGTTTGTTATTGTGTGACTTTTTAAAATTTTAACAGGGTAGTTTGGATGTGAACTAACAGTAGTTGCTGCGGATTGAGGCAGACCAGCAACTTCTGAGTGCTGCAAGGTAACACTTTTTTTGTGAATGTAGTCTGGTTGCATTAGAGAGAACGATATAAGGCCGCCAGCAAGGACTGACTGACTACAAGGTAAAACTGTGAAAATATTATACTTAAAGTTATTTTTGGCATCCATAGCAGTACATTACTTAGCAACCATGATGGTCCTACTGTATGCTTCTCCAAACTGGGGGTGTGTTGACTGTCATCTACTGCAGGGAATACAATGACGATGTCTAAGAGACTTATACAATCCCATTTCAATAAACCCAGACTAACGGGTACATCTTTACCCGATCGGACTGTGAGAAATAGATACAACAGAACATTAAAAAGGTTTAAGGTACCATTTCAAAATCATGTTTGTCACTATTCAATGTTTGTCACTATTCAATGTTTGTGACCTCACTGCGACCACAAGTGAAAACAAATAAACCCATAATGTACAGAAAAGTGTTGACTGGAAACCGACTACAGCTAATAAGGAAACAATTACTCCTTTTCTTTTCTTCTAATTAGAAATTAGCGGACGTCGACCATTTGTCCAGCTTCTGTTACAGTTTCTTCAGCATTAATGTCCCTAGTTTTGTACTCAGAGTCCCAGGCATCCCTGCCTGGCTCTGAGAGAGGATGACCTCTGCTCTGCCTTTTGGCTTGGCACCAGGTGGCCGCTCTCCTCATCACCACCACTGCGCTGCCGTTTCCTGTTTTGGGTGGAAGCACATACATTTAAAACACACACATATATATACACACCATCAGAGTATGGTTATTGTAACGACCATCTACTGAGCTAAAATTTTGAAATGGCTGCTGCAAGTGCTTCATAAAAGGCACAGTCCACCATTTGTATCAGGCAATTTTTAACAGCCGGTGTGGCATACAGTATTGTAGGTCTCGCTCACCTGTTTTCAGTCAACATATGATGACACTGAATGACTCTCGATGGGTTTCTTTTGTGTTTGTTCGACCAGGTTGGAGGACGCGGCTGGTTGGCGTTATCGACTTGTAGCTTTTTTTTCTCTCCCTGTCAGTCGATGGCCTATCACCTGAGTTAGCAACCTTGCCTGGCTAGCTAATTACGCTACTATGAGACATTGTGCCAATACTAGAAGAGTAACATGATTAACTACACCAACACTTTAGGTGATTAGGCTATTAAAGCGTATAAAAATCGGACGTAAACGATGGTTAGTTAACACGACAAGTCTCAGGCGCAGCTAAGTTACTAACGTCACTGCTAGCTAACCTTCTTAGCTAATGCTCTCAATCAGCTGACCACGGCACATATCGTGAAAAAAAATGCGCCGTTTCTTTAATATCAATCTTACAATATCAGCACCAGAGCTCGGCTGAAATTATAGCCTTTAGTTCAGCCTAGCGAGCTAAAGCAGTCACAGCTATAACGTTAACCACAGCCAACCGCGGCAGTTGTGTTTACATGGTACTGCGGCTGCGCGAAGAGCAGTAATGGTGCTTTTAAATGCTATCGGAAAAATATCCGTACGTTATGCGAGATGGAGAATCAAACTAGAGTTTTCTGTGGCATGAGGTATGTAAAGTTTAGTGAGTGCGATAGTCACGACGACAGCGATGGTCGCTCAAGTGATTAACTGTATTACTTTTACATTAGGTTATATCGGTAAGCTAATTTCGAAAAGGAATTAGGAATTTACGAGCAGCAGTGAATGCAGCATGAAATAACACTGGCGCACTAGCTACAGCGCGTTACAAGAAAGCTGTTAATTAATTTATGAATCACCGGAGCTCACGCACCACGAGTTTATTAATTTGTCTCTGCTATGAAAATGTAATTGCTCTTAATCAGAAACACTCAACAACAAATGTTGGCCTATGGCCTGACACAACGTTAATTTCCCCAAAAGATGTCGCTGTTTACAATAAAACTGTTTTGTTTGACTCGTTGTGGATGAATGTAATTATTGCTCCATGGGTTGAAAATACCGAGCTGTGTCTTCACTTTACAAAAAGCAGGTCTATAATGACAGACAGTGAGTGCAGCTCATATCCCCATAAAACCGCTATGGTGATTTTATATGACCGTATGGAGCAATTTCCAGCGTGAGAACATTATATATTTTGTATATAGCGGCCAAAATATTGGAAACAAAACATCCAATCTGACTGAATGGTGGACAGCTCCACAACCCGGAAGTTACACCCTATAGTGCAGCAGGTCCAGCCAGCCAATAGTGCTGAAAAAAAACGCCTCCGCCAATGACTCAAGCGAAGGACGGAGGTGAGATCAACAAGGATTCTCAGCAGCAGCGGTCCTGTTATTATAAAGGGAAATAATCGCAATGGGCAGCACCGACTCCAAACTGAACTTCAGGAAAGCAGTGATTCAGCTGACCACCAAAACACAGGTACATACGCCTCCATCACGGCTTACATAGAAAGATAGTGTACCGATTTGCGCACTGGAGAGCATCACCGAGGAGATGAGATAACGCGTATGATGTGGCAGCAAAAAACAACAACAACAAAAAAAACCCCAACCTGTCTCAACCTCTTTTGCATGCTGGGTTTTCAATTCACAATCATTTATGTTGCATAATATATTTATGAGCACTAAATATGTCGTGTTTGTCATAAACAGTTGGATTAAATGATGGCCGATGAAGGCTGAGATTACCACGGATCTGTATTCGGGCTGTACATGTTTAGCTTTGACGACAAAATAAACGATGGCGTAGTTAAATCAGAAATGATGACGCAGGTTTGGAAATGAACACGTTTGCAGATGCGGCAGGTGGACTGTGCTGAGATCAGTGTACCAGATAATGTCTCCTCTCTGCTGTTAGAATAAAGGTTATGTTTACATTGCCATTAGTCAGGCCTTGGGTGAGCTCTATAGTGTAAAACTAAACATCCATGTATGTATTATGTTGAAAAGGGGCAACATGATATTTTAATGCACTGTTAGATCAATCAGCCTATTGTGTTTTAAACCTCACTGACATAAAATGCTCCATTTGGCTCAGATATTTGGAAATTGAAATTTTTTTTTTTACAGCCAGTTGAAGCCACAGATGATGCCTTCTGGGACCAGTTCTGGGCAGACACCACCACCACAGTCCAGGATGTTTTTGCACTGGTGCCAGCTGCAGAGATAAGAGCTGTCCGAGAGGAGTCCCCCTCGAATTTAGCAACCCTCTGCTATAAGGTACACGCTTGCATGAACTGTTAATGCATCCATGCATTGCAGATTTGGTTATGAGATGAGACTGGAGACATGCCTTGCTTTGAGGCTGCATCATGGAACAATGTTGTTTTGAAACACTGCAGATTTTTGTTTTACTAGAGACCAGCACAGTCTGTCAGCAAGGCACTGCCTCTTGCTCTCAGACACGGGAATAAGTGAGTCAACCTCCCTTCCTTTCACTTCACTTCCTGTCTCTTGGTACCAGCTTCCGTTTGAAGCTGCCTATCAGAAACAAAACAGACATACCGAGGTACTGACAGCCTAATTAAATAAAGAGGTGGAGACGAGAGCCCTTGAAGCTGAACTGATTTTAGAGACAGGCTGAATCATTTTCCAAAGTAAAAGGCCCAAAACAACAACTATGTCTCTATCTCATAGACCAAATATTTTCCACATTAAACAAACTGTAGATATCTAGTGTACTTCCCAATGTAAATGTGTGCGTGTGTGTACACACAGACTTTAATATAAAATTTATCAGGTGCTGCAGTTTGTATCTTTGTTCACCAGAAACTAAACCACTAGCTCCCAGTTGATGGGATATTCAAAGAGAAATATTAGATATACTGTTCAGGTTTTTCAGCAGCCCCATCAAATCATTCATGTTACCGCAGCACTAATAGGCACCAATGTTGTTGTAGCAAATTAGATTATTAAAATTGCATTCGATAACCTTTTTTATCCATTTGAAAAATTATCAAACATTATGTCAGGCTTGTAGAGTTGCCGTACCCTTCATATTCACTCTCATGTGAGTCTTGTCTCTTCAGGCCGTAGAGAAGCTGGTGCAGGGTGCAGAGTCTGGTTGCCCCACCGAGAGGGAGAAGCAAGTGATCCTCAACTGCACCCGCATCCTGAGCCGCATCCTTCCTTACATCTTCGAGGACCAGGACTGGAGAGGATTCTTCTGGTCAACAGTGCCTGGTGCTGGCCGGGCTGGGGTGAGTGGGTACAGGGGGCAAAAACCTACATGCAAAAAGCATCTAGACAGGTCCTTTAATCACTTTTAACACTTTTACGGGACCACGTGCTTTGAACACAAGATGTTGTTTGTTATTAAAAATATGATCAGTCTGTTACAATACAAGGTTCTCATGAGGCTTCTCATTCCGGTGAGACAACACAGCATAATGAATGCATAATCTTTTCTTAGGTACATTTGTTTCCTCATGCCAGTTGTCAGGGTTAGGGTTTACTTTTTCCAGGTAGAGCAGGAAATGTAATGCTGTTAGGTAATTTCAGCTGTACTTAGTAATTTCTAAGAAACCATGAACACTTTTTCCATTTACCTATTTTTTTTCAGTGAATGGCAGAGAATAATGTTCATCGCCTGGACCTAGTCTCATGAATGTGCATGTCCTTTCCAGACAGATGAGCTGGATGACGATGATGGAGCTCGACCCCTGGCCGAATCGCTGCTTCTGGCCATCGCTGACCTGCTCTTCTGCCCTGACTTCACTGTGCACAGCCATAAGAGAGGCCCGGTGAGTACCCCAGTTTGTCATTTCATCACCACCCAGTAAAATGTTTTAATGTGACACATTCAGACAATACTGCAAACATGATAACATGACCTATGATCATCTTTAAGGTTCCTACCTTTATTTCTTCCTGGTCTCAAGTTGCCCAACAAACCTGTCACTCAAGTTTCTTACAAGAGAAGAGTGTGGACAGTGATCATGACTAACGATGAGGAATTCTTCCTGGTGACAGAGTTTCAACTCGTCACCAGGAAGAATTCGTCCCCATGACCTAGAATGGAATGTTGCATGTCAGACTGCATCTCACAGCGAATGCTATTTAAGGGTTTTAACGTTCCTGATCAACTGGAGTATACTATGTTATGCATTATTTCACCATCATTTCTATATTATCACACTTAACTGCATCATTTAAAATAAGAAGAAGAAGTGAGACTGTTTTTGGTAGTAGTTAAAGACAGATGTAATTAAGAAGACAGAAGTTATTTAATTGCCAATTGTTAATCATAGCCTAACAATAATTTTGGTGCTGTGACAATAATGTTTTCCTCCTCATAATTGCCCAAAAAACACATCTATCCCTAAACTAGACTGATTAGAAAACGATCATGTGTCGTTTGAAAATGCAGACTTAAACAGCCTAACATGTCCTTGAGGTTTGAGGACTTGTTGGACAAGGTATACAATAAAATAATTTGATCTATGTATGTTTTTTGTGAACAAATCTAGGACTCAGTAGAAAGCATGCAGTCTATAGACAGCTGTGAATACATCTGGGAGGCAGGGGTGGGCTTTGCACAGTCCCCACCTCTCAACTACATCCATGACCTGAACAGGTGAGTCAACCCGCTGTGTGCTGCTGTGCTCTGCAACATCTGTATCACAAACAGTGTTTGTTTTTAAGTGTTGCTGACTTTTTTTTCTGTCCACCTCTGTGCTTTTATTGCTGATCCTCTCCAGGACAGAGTTGCTGAGGTTGTTACTAACCTGCTTCTCCGAGGCCATGTACTTGCCTCCGTCATCGGACAACACTGTCCTCAACCCTTGGGTGACATTCTTCTGCTCCACAGAGAATAGGTAATGGACAGATGTTGGGACATCTATAAATGTATGATGATGAGGATCATGATAATGATGATACTTTGTCAGGTCAATTCTGAAATGTTTCTTGCATCACAGCAGCTCCATTTGTAACGTCACAGAAAATTAAGAGGAGAAACAAAGATACATATATTTAGCGTTATATTACGAACA
>CM071605.1:2764973-2780464 GCA_036365135.1 Miichthys miiuy
TCATTAGTAACAAGCTCACATGAATTTGAATGAATACATTCAAGCTGGGATCTGAAAAAATGGTTTATTATCATCATGTAATCTGATTATGATTTGGTCAATTAGAAGAACCAGAGCAAATGCTGGTCTCATTCTTGAACTAGCATGTAAAGTGAAGGTTAAACCTGAGCTCGTCCACTGCCAGGCCACTGAAACATTTTTGCACTCCCTCAGGTTGTCAGTAACACCAGAGCCTGGAAAGGACAAGCATCAATAATGTATGTTTAGACGCTTGTCTGTGAATGAATGACAAAAGTGTAAAAGTTAGGTTATTATCTAGGCTACACTGGATGAGCTGCAACTGCATAGCTGCAGGTTGTTAGATTGATGGTATGGTTTATAATTATACATGTATATAATATTAACATTAACATACAACATTGTAGTACGCCATACAACATAGTAAGGCACAGAAGTTTCTTTTCATCCATCCTTTTTCCATAACCACTTATCCATATCAAGGTTGCGGGCCTGGAGCCAATCACAGCCGACACTGGGCGAGAGGCAGGGTACAGTACATCTTAAACAGTCACCAGTTCATCACAGGGCAAACAACCATTCACACACATTCACACCTAGTCACCAAAGCTGTAGGTGGAAGCTGCAGTACCCTGAGAGAACCAGCAGAGAGAACCCAAGCAGACAACATACAAACTCCAACCAGGAAGGCCCCAGAGGACTGGAGGGTTTGAACCAGAAACATTCTTGCTGTGACAGTGCTGCACCATCATGCCACATCTAAGGTGTCTTTATTTAGCCAATCAGTCTTAATTTGTTATCAGTTGTTAGATGTTAGTTGTTTTACTGAGAAAGACTGAGAAAGACATTATTATTATTAGGAAGTTTTAATAGAAAATAACACTGATTGACTGAGGTTTTACACTACCTCAGCAGTGAGGAGCTCGGAGTAGAGGTGATTCAGGCATCTGATTGGGATGCCTCCTGGGAACTTTACTGGAGGTTTTCCAGGCCCATCCAACAGGAGATCCCAGGGCAGACGCCGAACCCGCTGTACGGACTATTTAGCCCATCTGGCCTGGGAACACCATGGGATCACCCAGGAGGAGCTGGAATACGTTGCTGGGGAGGGACATTTGGGGTGCCCTGCTAAACCTGCTGCCACTGGATGGTTGAAATGGATCAAATGCATTGAAACTGGTGTTTGCTCTAATTCCCATTCTCGCTGAGAACTAGATAAGACAAGATACCACACTGATGTGTAAACAGCTGCTTAGCTTAGTTTGATTTTAGTCTTTAAGGTAAGGTAACCAGCTGCTGGCAGTAGCTCAATATTTACTTTACAGATCAGAGCGGCATCAGTTTTCTCAGCTAACTCTGTATTTTCAAAAATGAGTAATTAAAATTCCACTAAAATTGGGCACAATAACCTAATGACCTTTGCCTCTGTCTTGAATCAATCACATCACTTCTAACTGTAGCCCTACAGTAACATTATGCTGCTACAGACATGCAGAGGTCAAATCACAGTCTGCATACCAAAAGATTCAACAAGCAAGGCGGCAAGTGGCACTAGTGTGCTCATGAAGCTTTCCATCTTACAAAAACAATCTGGAGATGTTGTGTTTCAGCAATATTTTCAGCTGCCAGATTCTATTACTCCCACACACTTAACCTTTTGAGCCCTGATAAATATTTATGTTCCAGCAGTGCCAATGCATTCAAAGAAGAAATATGGTTTCCATTGGGAAATATTTGGTCAGCTGGTATATATAAACCACTAAATCTTATTCCATCTTTGTTCTTAATTTGATGTTGAGCCCGTATCTCATACTGCTACTGCAGTGAGCAGGTTGGAAGATAGAGTGGAAAATCCTAAACCAATTGTTTACCTGTTTACAATATTTTCTGTTCTTTTGGTATTGTTTCTATAAAAGAGATCCAAATAAATACAATGTTGATGTCCATGAGAAACCTTTACTTTGATTTCCCGCTCTGTGCTCTCTGCTAAAATTGTCTCCCAGCTCACAGTTTTACAGCTCTGGGATGAAACGCTTCTATTAAAAATGTATCCAAAATGTTAAAAATGCCTGGGCTAAAAAAAAAAAAAAGTTTCAGTTTTATAAAAAGCATTATATTTAGAGAGATGAGCTCGGCCCAGAAGTTCATGCTTTGTCTTTAAAAAATAACTTTATTACAACACCGTGATCATTAATGCTCTCAGGGGAGGAACGTCTGTTGGCAGACGAAAAAGTAGATTTAATATCAAAGGGTCGGTGCCAAATTGACACAAAATCAGGGGCATTTGTTTCCACAAGCACAGAGGAATGGCATGTGAAAGAGGAGGTAGGGAGTGCGAGGTTTGCTTCACATAAGCCCCTTCACAGGCTTGATTGATGGAGACACAGATGTGGAAGAGTAGCAGCTGTTCTCTGCTCTCAGGTGTAATTAAGAAAGGGCTCGGTCACACAGAAAGGCCCTGGGAGGCCCGACAGAGCGCAGAGGAATCAACATGCCTCAGAGAACAGCGAGATCCAGCAGCAGGCTTCCATCGGCTTGTTACAGTGGGAGACTTTAAATGGATCAGCTTAATTGTCGAGGCATCTCTCAGACCATCTGTGTGTGTGGGAGGGCGTGTTTGAGCTACGAGTATGTCTGTGCTTCATGTGTGTTTGAGTTTATGCAAACCGTGAGCTATCGCAGTGACAGAGCAGAACTAAAGTTTGAAAAAAAAAGAATAAATAAATGAAATCAGCCAGGAAATTGTGTTTAGACAAGTTGTTACTCGGAGTCACCTGCGTTCACAACTTCTGCAGAACACACCGTGATGTGTGACTAGACTCCCAATTTGAAGATTATCTAGAGTTTTCTCTCTCTCACCTACACACACACACACACACACACACACACACACACACACACACACATTGGTCCATTTCTCTCACCAATGCAACAATCAAAATCACAGCCAGCGGATATTAACATGATCCCTCCTTGGCCTCCTCCCGGGGCACCTCTTTCTGTCCGATCAGGAGGCCATGTTCTGTAGAATCAGCACGTCTGCTCGGTGCTCCCTGGTGGCTGCCAGGCTGAGCCTGCTGTGGCCCGATCTGCTGTAATTTGCCAGGCCCATTACTCCCACAAATGTGATGGCTGTGAGTCCTGTGAGTGTGAAACAGTTGGTGGGATAAAGAGATAGAAAGAGAAAGAGAGAGAGAGAGAGAGAGAGAGAGAGAGAGAGCAGGATACCTAGTTATTGCAGCTGCCGTCTAAGCCACACTGCCTGAGAGTGTGTGATTCGTCGTGCTAATGGCACAATTACGCACCAGAGAGCACTGCTGATGGGCTGGTTTCACAGCGAAAGTGCAGAGGAAAAAACAGTTGCAGAAGGGGGTCTTTGGGTCCAAAAACAAATGCCTCCCAAAAAAGAAAGGAAAAAGGTCTTAGAGACAGGAGGGAGACGAGCCACTTGGGACTCTTCTTTTCCTAATAGCGGTCTGCTCGCTACCCAGACATGTGGAGGTGTCTGGTTGGATCGCAGCCATGCAGGAATTTATGTCTGTTATTTTCAGTGGGGCAATCCGAGCGAGACCAGGACCAATCAAACGCTCTCATAAAACTGACTTCCCCCTGGAAGTCTCAAAGGCTTTCAGTGGATTTGATTTGAAGTCTATAACCTAGAAACTAGTGGGCGTGAGGTTGAGATGCTGTGATACTTGCTCTCTGTCAGATTGTAAAACTTAAACTCCTGTGTGATCAAACTGATGGAGAGCAGAAGGTGCATCACAAGCACAAGCAATCATTCTGTTTTTTAATCCCTCGGCATGACTGTGCTCATTGTGATGTTTGCAAATAGTTTATTTCTTGCAACTTAAAAGAGCAACCGGCAAGAATAGAAAATTTCCAGTAATGAAACTGGCACTTGAGGCATGTAAGTGGCAAAAGAAAGTGTTGATGACTGCCAGGAGAAAACTTCATAACCAGGAAAAAGTTTCACTTTCATTGAGCTATCCGCATTAACACAGCAGATGATTACAAGTCTTGTTTTTGTTTTTAACACAGCACAGCTCAACAACACAACGGCAGTGCCGACTTGTTCACCCATGTGCAGATGAAATAAAAAAATGAATATCTCAGTAGACAGGGAGTGAAAATGAGACCATCTATATTCAAGAGATCTCTCGTTCAAAAACAATCACACAGACAGTGCCTCATGAATGCAAGCCAGCACAGCCACACCTTTGATGCACAGATGGTGTGTGTAAACTCTCGTTCTCCCTCCTGCTCTTCCTCTCCTCCTCTCTGCTATAATCTCTCTCACTATCTCTCGCTCATCATCCCTCATGTCCCACATTCTTCCTTCCTCTCATCATCTCGCGTGTCACTCAACAGATTTCTCTCACTCTACCAGCAGTGAAGCACCTCGACTTGCAACCCTAAATTTCATAAATGAAGCCTTTGCTAAATTGGCAGGCAGGGTGGGAACACTATGGCTGCGTAAATGTTAGTTGAAAGCTTGGTGTTATGAAGACAGTCCGCCTGCTCTGTAAGTTGGAGTTTTTCGTAGAAAAAAAAAAAGCCCCCCCCCCCAAAAAAAGTTAAAAAAAGTAAAAAAAAAAAACAAGCCAATGATGGGCCTGACTCACTGAACACTGAACTGAGGCGAGGCCGCTCAGGAGCTGTGTGGGCTTCAGGATAACGAGCAATCAAAGAGACTCTGACACTAAGTCTGATTGGGGTCAGCATCGGTGAATTCTATCATGATCTCCCATTAACAGACAAGAAATACTACACAACAAAACACAAATGATTACAATCATGTTCCTTCACGGTGTTTGAAAAAATGAGATTCTAAATCAGTATTTATTTCAATGATTTCATGGTTGGATTAAATAGCTTTAACATTTTGGGAAATGTTTGGGAGTGTGTCCACTCTATGTGTCGGCTAAATAGCTACAGCCAGTTAGCTTAGCATAAAGATGAGCAACACATACTACATAAGACTACATAAGTTATTTTTGCATTTCCACATTTCCGCTCTCTGTGCTAAGCTAAGCTAATGTGCTTGCCAGCATTAAGACTGGAAGCAGGGGGAACAGCTAGCCTGGCCATGTCTAAAGGTAACTAAAGGTAATTTACATATTATTTCTACAAAACTGAAGTATCAAACCAGAATTTCACCATTTTGCTGGTCTTACTGCTGCCACCCAAAAGTATTTGACACCCTGATGTAAAACAGCGATTTGTCATTTTAAAGTTCTCTTTTTTTTTTTCATTTTAGTGCAATCTAAACAAGAGCACACAGTGTTCAAACGGACTGTAAACTGAGTTTTATAGATTGTCATACAAAATCAGTGGAAATCAAATTTCCTTGGAGCTTTGTAAATCTTTCATAAACGTACAAGGATGAGAGGAGGAGTTTGTGGAGAGTTCAGTCAGAGGCTGAGCTGAACTGAATCTGCACAGTTGGTATATTGGCTGTTTGCTGCAAATAAAGACAGTTTTCATAAACGTGAATTCACAAAAAAGACGAAAGTTCACCTTTTGTCCATTTTGATTTCTGAACACACCTTTAAAGGTTTGCTGTTTCCTGTTTCCAGTTTTTGTGCTACATTAAGATAACCGGCAGCTGGCTGTAGCTACACATTTACCTTTGCATTGATTTTAACTCTCTGCAAGAAAACTTATAAATGTCAGACGTCAGACTCTTCCTTTTAAATGAAATAAGTGTCTGCATGGCGTTATTACTGGCCAAGCCACAATAACTTTGGAAAAGTTCTTTGATGTTGCCAGTGCAATACCAGTGATAAATAGAGAAAGTGTGCTGGTGTTCCCTGTGCTGCTTGTTTGCTGAATCAAATTTAGCTGTCTCTGCTGGCATACTAGTGGGTGAAATGAGATTTCCTTTCACCTGCTTATAGCACTTATAGTGAGGGAGAGCTGAATAGAGCACCTGTTTTTTTCCTTTTCTTTTTCTTCTTCTTCATTTTTGCTCTCTCAAATGAGACCGAGTGTATAGAAACACTACCTTTCCTCCACAGGCAAAATTTACCCCTTAAATAACTTTTTGTGAGACCTACTTTCCCTTGTGACAAGCTGACTGACAGCTAAATCTGACAGACAGATCACATCTTTAAAAGAAAGTGGAAGGTGCGGAAGTTGCCAAAGTAGGCCCAGATATAGAAAATCAGTCAGCGAGCTAAGAGGCCAGGTTGTCCCGAACAGTTGAGAGATTTCAGCTGAGCTTTTCCATCTACTTTATGATGAAAGACTGCTGTCATGTTAAAGATCAGATATGGGGTGGATCATAAAGATATGTGGATAAAAGCATGCAGATTTGTGAGGCATTAGTTAACAGGCTCAAATTCTGGAAAGGAAGAATGAAAGACACTTTAAATCTCTAATTCGAATGTGATTTTGTGCTCTTTGCATGCACGCGTGGTGAGGAGCAAGTGTGGGTATAGCTAAACAGGGAGGCCCGTGGAGGATTCAGCTTTTCGCTCACAGAAAATTCAACTTTATCTTATTGCTTGTTTCAGATCTCACCAAGAAGGTGTGGGGGCGTTTGGCTGCTCGGGCCGGGAGAATCGATGCTGTAGGCAGGCAGGCAGGCAGAGCGAGGGATCAACGCAGAGATATGCGTAGGACAGGACACTCTTGTATCACTCACCAGGCGTTTTTGGCAGCTTGTCGTCCTTTGTGTGCACTGTGAGAACTTTGGGTGGTAATGTGCCTCAGCCCTATATCACCAAAAAAAAGCTTGTTCTCTCTCTGCGTAGGTAGGACTTCAAACCCCTCCGGTTCCCATTTTTGAGATCATTTCTGCCTGCTTTTTGCTTTGGTGTATTTGCTTGTACTGCCTGAAAGGTTTAAACACACGGGCTGGATAAGGGCAGGGAAGTTGGAGCAAACTAATCCCTCACTAATAGAAGGTTTAAGCCGTTGTCTCCTCCAGCAGCACAAATTGTGTAAGTAAGATGCAGCAATACATTAAGAGATTATTAACATGATTTCACCAATCTCTCACAGTAAAGACGCTCACTGACTCTCACTCTGTGGAGATTAATCTGAGAGATCGCAAACAGAATCGACCCCATTCCCAGAAGTAATGGAGCTGTCACTGGCTAAGTCTGACCCCAAGTAACCCTCCGGGGGCAATGATATGGCACCCATCCCTTCACACTGGGAGTCAGCAGCAGAGTGAGAAAGGGGCTGAGTTGTGGATGGGGTGGGGGGGTGCACAAATCTGATGATAGCAGTCATCCACACTGGAATGAGGAAAAATAGAGGTCATTGTGTGTGTGTGTGTGTGTGTGTGTGTGTGTGTGTGTGTGTGTGTGTGTGTGTGTGTGTGTGTGTGTGTGTGTGTGTGCTGCTCCATTTGAGGGTATAGGGAGCATCCCTGCAGAGAGCATGACAGAGAGGGAGCGATGACACTGATGTTCATGGTGGGATGCTGAAGTGATTGTTGATGCCTGGCTGGAGCTGATGAAACCTGCCTCCGTGAAATATGGGAAACGTCTACACGTGCAAACAAATTAAAGTATGATGGCAAACTGAGTCAGGATCAGATTTTAGGTGGACGCAGTGAGGTCTCACTGTGTTTACTGTCTGTAAAGCTCACAAGACGTAATGAAACGTAGCCCACGGCAACAAATCGTAATGCACAGAGGGGCAATCTTGCATCCAATCTAGAGACTCTGGAGGGGTGAGACATGCTTCCTCACTCAGCCTCTCCTGCATCTCCATCTATGAATCCACTTCGGCTCTGGACACCGGCGGTAGCGCTCGATCCATCCTCCTCCTCCTCCCCTCTCTCTCTCCCTCTCTCTCTCTCACACACACACACACTTTTACAAATGCAACACAGAGGACTGAACCGGCTAGAGAAATCCTGTCTGATCGAGTGCGTTGATGGTAAGGCAACATTTCTTTTCTGTTCTATTTATTTTTCATCTGTTGTATATTTTACGCGCAGCAAGCTGCAAAGACGAACTGTTATCTAACAAACAAGATGCTCCAATCTGACATCTATCATGATAGTGAGGAGATGAGGGGTGAAATCAGTAAATATGCCCATCATTTCTCCACACAGCTGCTTAAAAGTGCATCTGCGGTGCTCAGTGGCGAGTTTATAGGTCTTACTTTATCGGCTGCGTGTGTTTTAATACTCCACATGGGCTTATTATTTTGTTCTGACATTTATTTTTAAGACAACTACGATTGTTTTGAAGTGATAACCCCGTGGGGAGGGCTATAGTTTGAGTTTATATCTGTAATAATCACTTTAAATTCATTTTTAATCAAGACTTGTGCTACACTATCTGTAAGCTCAGCAGTTGCAGGTCTATTATTTATTTTTTGTCTATTCTTTAATTTCATCATCACCAAACTTTCCATTATTTTCTCCTACCATTCATCTAACACTGTCCACTCTTTCTCTCTGTTTGTGGATGAACCACATAGTAAGGGTTACTCATAGGGGAAACATATTCACCTCGGACAAGCTCATATGAAGAGTTGACCTTTTTTCTTCATCCTTTCTCCAGTCTCACTGCCCTTGCTCCAAATGTTTGTGTGCTTGAGGAATCATGTAGGACAAGATTGATATATTCTCTCGTATCACAGGAGCTCCTCTGTAGCCCGGGTCAGAAGCAGCTCCTCTGCTCTCCTCCCTGCCTGTGGCACTGTGTGTGTATGTATTGTTAGAGGGGAGAAAGAAATGCACAGAAAGACGGAGAACAGAGCGATAAAGGCTAACCAGAGACTTGAAGCTCCTCCTGGTGTTACTACTGTTGCTCAACTCTCTGTGTTTTCCGGGATTGATCACCAGGCTCTGCCAATAAACAGCCCCACTCAAGAGGATCTGTGAACACACCGAGGTGTCTTAATAGAAAAATCTTTGGCACTGTCACATCCCTCAATCACTTGCATCCAAAATCCCTCAGTCCCTCATCACTAACTTCTAACCTCATTTGTTGCCTTTATTTTCCACAGAAGCAATTGCCTTTCCTGCACCATGCACAAACGTCATTATCTCCAACACTTTTGCTGTTAGCTGTGTTATCTCAGCAGCAGCAACGACGCCTGTGCTCACTAAATTTACAACTCAAACCTGCCAGAGAAGCGTGCACCTCACAGTGTAATCTTTGGTTGATCATGTCCCTGAGGCTTTTATCCCTGTAAGCACTGTTATTGTACAAGGGATACAAAAGCTGAGACCATCTGAAGCTTGCAGTCCCCTTCCAGATGTTGACAAAGTGTCTATTATTCCTGGTGTGAGTCTCA
The DNA here is from genome assembly GCA_036365135.1 of Miichthys miiuy. NCBI lineage: Eukaryota > Metazoa > Chordata > Actinopteri > Sciaenidae > Miichthys > Miichthys miiuy. Next base: position 2,774,259 of record CM071605.1, read on the forward strand.
GTGCGGGCGGAGTTATAAGCCAGGGAAAAAAAGGACGAGGACTTGCAAATCAAATTGCTTTAATCCATTGAAGCATCTGTCTTCATTCTCCAGAGGGCAGCAGGGTGTGTGTATGTGTAGTAGAGGAGCATTGAGCCCTGATCACGACTGGAAAGGAAAACAAAACCTGTCGCTGAGGAATGATATGTCCTGGTCAGCCAGCTGTGCAGTACTTGTAGGGTGTAGATGGCAAGGCTGTCAATTTGACAGATTTTTCTTAAGTGTCAGAGATGGTAAGAAACTTGGTCAAAAGTTTCTCATTATCTGTAGTCATTCGTGCTTATACTTCTCTGCTTTTTCATCCGTCCTTCAACAAACAGAACAAGCAGCTTTAAAGTTGTTCTGAAAGACAAACAATACAGTGTTCCCATTTTATGTCATTCTGTCTGTACATCAGCAGTCTAAGAAACAAAATTTCTCCCCCTGATGAGTTCATTCAGTGATTGCTGTTTTTAGCCACATTCAAACAGAATGGCTCATGATGTCAGCTTGATTTCTGTTCCTCTCACCCACAGAGTAAATGTCTTTGGTTTTGCGCTGTTTGTGATTAATGGAACATCAAAAGTCGATCTCAGCTCAGTGTGATACATTCCTGAGGACATGAGTCTGCCAGGGACACATAAACATCATTAATGAACAAGAGGCAGACTGGAGAGAAAGAGTGACAGAGAGAGTGAGGAAGTAAACAGGAAGGCAGTATTTATTTTTGTCAGTAATATCATGTATATTTACCTGCGGTTTTGATGATGATTGCCTCGCGTGGCCACTTTGAGTGACGGAGCGCAGTTTGCACCCAGGTTCTTCGTATGATTACCTTCTGTCAGTTTGGTGCATAGAGACAAATAGATGGCAGCACGTTTCTTTCTAAAATCGTGAATTTGGAAAATTGCATCTCACTTTGCTCTTTCATGCCCAGTGGCAAAGAACTCAGAAGTGTACAAAGGAAACTCCACTCATCTATGTGAAGACAGCTATATTTATCTGGGTATGTAGCTCTCTGCTGGGCTTAGAGGCTTAATTACCCAGAAGAGAGGAAAAGCAAAAATGAAATGCAATTATGCAATGCTACCCTGAATAGTGGAGCTATTGTATATAGGGACATTACTGCTGTTTCCCACTGAAGGTCTCACCTTTGAGTTGCGTGTTTGTGCAAAACACGTCTGTGGAGCCTTTAGGAGACAGATCCTGAACCATGAAAAAAAAAAATTCAAAGCATTTAAGCTACTTATGTTTGAAATGCTAAAAAAGTGCTGTCTGTTTGCCCGGTTTGGAAAGAGAGAGCAACCATTTCTTGATTCTGTATTTTTTAGAAATCACAATTTTAAGGAATAGTTTTGGTAAATACTTACATTTATGTCCTGAGCAGCTGGTTGGCTTAACACAAAAACTAGACACAAGACTTGCTCTGTCCGAAGGTGGCACCTGCCAGCACCTCTAAAACTCACTAATTAACAGGTTATACCTTGTTTGTTTCAGCGTGCACATAACCCCCAGAGTTAGTTTTGTCGTATATTCAGTGGTGATGCAGTTGAAGATGTTTGTCTTAGTTGTATAACAAATTTATTACAATAAGTTCAGTATCGTAATCAAGTAAAATGTTACTTGGAGAGCCTTCAGCCAAATAATGAGGCTCTCTGAACTATGCGGGACAAGCCCTTATATACGGTGGAGGTTATGCCCCCAAGACATGCAATCAAAGTCAACAATATCGTATAACTCGTGTAAGAGAGGGACAGAGGGAAAGAGAGGCCCCTCTCCCAGGTTGCCCCAACAATTTGTCCTTAACCTTTGACTTGATTTCTCCCTTACCATGTCAAAGGAGACCACATGGGACGCGAAACACCCGATCCCACATGACTCCTCAAATTACATTACAACACAAACATCAACACACCTGACAGCGGCACCATCCTGGCGGTTCTTTGGTACCCCTATCCAAATAACCTTAATATCAGGATGGATCAAAATAACAGCTAGCGACGCAGACAATTATCTCAATGTAAACCATATGTATATAACAGTACTAGCATTAGTATGTAACTATGCACCTATGTGCAGACACATCAGTATCAATCTTTTCATCTAACCCTCAGCAAGAAAGTAAATAAGCATGTTCCCAAAATGTTGAACTATTGTTTTATCAACTCAAATTACTCCTTTTTTTACATCACTAAAATATGCTGTTACACCAATTGTGGGACAAAGGTTAACACTCTAAACAAGCAGGGAAAATCTGGAAGGAAAAGTTAATAGGACAGATTTTACTCTCTGTTTAAGTGTCCTTGAGCAAGAATCAGGAATGCTCTAGCAAGAGCACTTCATTGCCCATCAGTGGAGGGCTGCAGGCATTAAAATGAGGGGGAGCTGCGCTGCATGAAGCTGAAAAAATGCATCAAAATGAAATCTCATTGTGTGTGTCTCTGTGCCTCCCTGGTGGCGTCAGCGTGAAGGATGTAGAGCCAGAGGGGGGGCAGGATGGAGTGCTCCTGGAAGACGGTGCTGCTGCTGGTGTGTGCGTCTCTGGGGGTCCAGTACACGGCCATCCGCACCCTGAGGGACTCGTTGTCTGGACCCTGCCAGGGAGCCTACCGCTGCCAGACCAGACACCACAGAGGTACGCCTTGACAGCAGTCAAGATTGTCCCACATACTGAACTGCCGGGCTATAAGAGAGCATAATTTGTGTATAGCTGTTGACATGTATACATATACGCTCACATTTTTTGTTAATTAAAAGGTATGTGTAATGTTACAGACAGCAGACAAAGACACACTCTTAACACTTGACTGGTCATATTAGGCGTATTTTTAGCATTCAGTGAAGAAAGAGACAACATCAAAACTAAAGCAAAAGAAGAAATAAAGCTTATTTTTATTAAGTGAGGGAATTCCCGAGAGATGGGAGGATTGAGAAATGAAATATGTGTGATTTGTTTTACAATTATCCTCCAGTTTATTTCCCCTCTCATAGCGCAGCTGTAGTTTGCCAGCGCCCAGCTCCTGTATACAAAAGTAACATCCCTTTGCAATCAACTCCTCATCAGCAGTAATTACACATTAGCTATTTGCGCTATATTTAGAGATCCGCCATTTCATAAACCCCCTTGGTAACCACCAGCAGACAAGCAACTTACTCATGCGTGTTTACCCACTAAATTATTTAAGCTTTATTGGCTAGATTCAGTCGTTTACTTTCTACTGGCTTGAAGTTATGACAAAAATGGACTCTTATGAGCTGAAGTAACTCTTCTGAAATACGTGAAACAACTCTTTCATCAGAAATTGAAACTGGGAAACAGTTTATTTAATTTTTTAAATTTAGCTCACTGCCAGTGGAAGTGTCACATAATTCGAGTTAAACATGCAAAGTATAAGACTTTTCATTTCGTTTCATTCAAGACTCCAGGTGGAGGACCTTGTGTGATGACAGCTGGATGCCCATCGATTCACCCAGGAAGCACATCCTGCTGTTTGCCACCACACGCAGTGGCTCCTCCTTCACTGGGCAGCTCCTCAACCAACACCCAGAAACCTTCTATGTGTTTGAACCTCTCTACCATGTCCAGCAGGCCTTCACCAACTCCAGCAGCAGACTGCGTCGCACACTGGACCGCCGGGCCCTACTAGGAGCATACAGGGACCTCCTCCTTAATCTGTATACCTGTGACCTTCACTTTATGGAGAATTACATCCGCCCAGAGCCCCAGGACCACGTCACAAGCTCCTTCTTCCGGCGAAGCTCCAGCCACGCCCTCTGTTCCCCTCCAGTGTGCTTGGAAGGAGGGGATGGAGCGGCCTCTGACCTGCCTGATGAAACCTGGTGTCCTAAGAAGTGTGGGGCCCTGAACCTCACCTAGCCTCTATGTCATGTCTGTCAAAGGGACATGTAGCCATAAAGACTGTGCGTGTCCCTGAGGTGGGGGACCTGCGCACCCTCACAGAAGATCCACGTCTGGACCTGAAGATCATCCACCTGGTAAGAGACCCCAGAGCAATCCTCGCCTCACGCATGATGGCGTTTTCAGATCAGTTCGGCTTGGAAGATATGGAACGCGACAGGGCGGCAGCCTCGTTATGTGGACCTGTCGCAGATCACCAGCACGTGTAAGGACATGGCGGCCTCTGCAGAAACAGGCCTGCAAAGACCAGCATGGCTGCGGGGACGGTACTTGCTGGTGCGGTATGAGGACCTGGCATTCAATCCGAAGGACAGGGCCAGTGAGATTTACAGGTTTGTGGGGCTGGAGATGGAGGACAGAGTGCAAATGTGGATTGCAAAGAACACCAACAGTAACATATCGTCTCCGTCTGAGTGGAACTACAGGTACTCCACCACCAGAGACTCCAGAGCGACAGCAGAGAGCTGGAGGCTTCGTCTCGGCTTTGATATTGTGAGGACTGTGCAGAATCTGTGCAATGACACTCTGGCTCTGCTGGGATACAAGCAGGTTCACTCTGCAGCTGAGCTCAGAAACTTGTCTCATAGTTTAGTGGAACACAGGACATTTCAACCAGTCACATAGTAAACTTGATTTAATTATTTATGTATTTATTTATTTATTGTTTATTTATTTATTTATTCTGACTTTCCTCTCTATCATGATGCTGATAAAAATTAATGTAATTTATCTCACTTACTTCTTTACTTTACTTTTATGGTTTGTATATTAAAAGTGCCAAATTACAAAAAAAAAACAAAAAAAAAAACATGTGGTGCTGGAAAAGTTACAAAATAAAGTCCTTACTGCTGTATGTGCTGATTGAAGACTGATCTCGACAGTTAGACAGAAAGTTATTATGCTGTTTTTTTATGCTGTTCTCATCATTTCAGTTTTTACGAGTTCAACTGAGGGGAAAAAAGACACTTGAAAGAGTAAATCTGACCTTAAGTCAGACAAAACGTGTTATTCCTGAAGGTGAGACACACAGGAAGCGAGGGGGAGGGAAAAAACAGAAATGATAGGGTTTGCTTTCCGAGTGTCTCTAATGCATCTTAGAAAAGGATTAATCTCCTGCAGTGCGCAGCAGCTCCAACTTTTATGTGAAAAAGTCATGAATATGAGAATATATTTGTTTTTTCTTCAATATAAATACTTAAAAAATGTAAATACTGGATAACTGTTGCAATGCAAGTGTGCCAACGTTATGTACTGGGTGTGTTTGGACCCATTTTTGTCAGTGTGATGCTGTTTATATTTTTAGACTTTTAAAATAAATTATTCATATGTATGTAATACATATCTACCACACAGCCTGAAATCTTCTTGCAACCACATTTGTTTGATGTGTTGTTGTTTTTTATTATTTCAATCCTGAGTAAAGAGGATAAGTGCTTGAGTTTTAGTGCTGAAAATAGAGAATGGTGAAAATTCCTTGTCTTTTATCTTGTAATCCCTCTGTGCTCAGTTCTTCTTTCAACCAAATTTCAATCCTGTTGATGTGTCTGTAATAACAGATATGTTTCTGACTCGAGAGAACGCATGCTGCTTGCACTGTGTTTCATTTTGAGTTAACTTTGAATGTAAAAAGAATAATACCAGCATCATTCAGCGGTACCAGCTGTCTGCAGTGGAGTATAGTCAGAGATTAGACAGCTGCAGGTCCTCTGCCAGCTCCACCATTTGAAATTGGTCTTTGTGTCTATACAGAGAAAGGAAGCCTGCCATCTCCAGACACCAGCCCATTTATTTCCATGTTGTGCTGCTCTCTTGAGATAAATGCTGGAAGTAGTTGCTAAGGAAGAACTCATCACATAAAATGTAGCCGTGCACTAATAGACTGGTATTTTCTTGCCTTTCAAATGCAACCATCGTATCTTCTTATGGAGGCTGCAATTGTAGCAGTCACTCCAGAGTGAAGAAACGTATGCAGTTTGAGTGGAACAGTCATGCTGCTCTGTAAGCACTATTAAATCTAAGGTGAAATTGTCCCTTTAATAATGTATTTTAAGCCCTCCCCGTCCTTCCTATAGCTGCCGTGTAGCTGCTGACACCAGGGATATCTCAGCGCAGCCCAAAGAATTGATCTACAGATCCAGCTAAGGAGAAACAGGATTTAAGATGCATGGAGAAAAGAGCGGCCGTCTTTCTTTGAACTTAATCTGCAAGGCTACACAAACTGGCCATAAAGCAAAGCTTTATGACACCCGGGGAGATTCTCTTCATCGGT
>CM071605.1:2780964-2800640 GCA_036365135.1 Miichthys miiuy
TCTTACTTTGAAAACGGCAACTTCTGGTCGCACAATATGGAAAAAACGGGCGCTTTTTTGTTTGTGTCTTCCAACGATTTTATCTTTTGTTTTTAGAAACAGGAAATGAAAATCAACCGGGTTTTAAAGTTTCGTTTATCCCTTCTTGACCCGGATAAAGAAAAATATCTTGAATTTCAATTTTAATTTTTGAATTTTAAAATGAAAATCAAATAGCCACTATTTTTTTAAATATCCTTTTGTGAACGGAAAATCCACTGACCGAAACATACACGGACCATAGAGCATGTCAACCAAACGTCTGCTCGGTGAGCATGTTAATGTTAGTTTTATTCTATATGTTTGTGTTTGTCTGTGAAGCACATTAAAACACCAGATCCTCTAACAAACTATGCAGCCAATACTAGCACACCTGTTAGTCTACACCCACAGCGTAACTGCACCACCACGTGAAAGCGCACCTGTACAGTGTTTGGATCTAATGAAGCACTATTTAATGGCGCAGCTGTGGGCAGAGTTCAGGTTCCCAGTCTGGATCTTTGGTCTGGTCTGGCGGCAGAGAGAAGCCGAGCTGACCGGAGTGCTACCATGACTGTCGCAATGGTGGTTTGGGTGTGGATCGGATTAACACTAGCCCGGCTCAACAGTGCAGAAAGTCAGCGGTACGCACAGAGACATTTGGCCGACCAGGACGAACTTTATGACAGCAAGGAGCAGCTGTTTAATGCCTCTCTCGGAGACTGGACCCCACAAGGTTTCCAAGTGCCGGTTTGGAATTTCCTCCAAGGTGATTAAAAATACCAAAATAAGTACAAATATTTTGTGGTTCCAGCTTCTCACAGTGAGAATTTGAACATACATAGCATTTATTTTCCTTATATTTTCACTTAATGTTTGTTATTGACCAATTACACCAAGACACATTCCTTGTAAGTGAAAACTTACTTGGCAATGAATCTGATTCTGGGTTATATAGACGCACGCGATTTATAAAGTATGTATCTGTAGACCTTTTCAAAACATGTTAAATAGAAGCGCTTTACATTCGACAAATGGAAACCGAACTAGTCCAATGTTACAATGACTAGTTAGACGAGTGAGAAAAGAAGTACACTTACATTTATTTACACTTTTTTTTTTTCTGTTTACTCAGAACAGATTTAGATTTAACTCAAGATTTGCGGCCTCTGCACAAATTAAACTGAAACATTCAAACCAGAGGAAATCAAACATGCAAAGAAAATCTAGCAGTCATAGTACCACACAGCATAAATGTGACCGTAATCTGCCTAATTTTCTGTGCAGTAGCTCACATGCTTTCTTTTCTTTGTCTTGTAGTTTCAGAAGAATCAGACTTCAACCAGCCACAGTATCGCTGCAGTAATGGAACACTTCACCTGCGCTTCTCACTCATCCGATACTCAGATCTGCGTCTGGAAGGTGTGTTCGATTTGCCCACCGAAAGCAGTGTTCAAAATGGAAAGACAGCGTTTAACGTTTCCCCATTTTTATTTTTTTCCACAGATGGGGTGCAGTTGTTATCGCTGCCTGACAGGTGTCACAGTTCTATTCATATTTATAGGTGGTGGTTGCTGATGAAGCTTGATACTGGCTGCTACACATTAATGCAGGTAAAGGTTTGTTTGGTTTTTTTGTCCAGACTGAGTACTCTGACTAACAAGTATTTGAATCAAAGATTTATATTGGGTATTATCTGAACCCTCGCTCATAACTTGGTTAACTAGTATTCTGAGTCATTTTACATTTTCAATCACTTTTATTGATAGCAGGGAAACAAGTTGGAATTTTTTTTAAAGTCTCTAAAACAGCCTGTGGACTTTATTTTTATGTCAATGCTGTGCAACAGTAGCTAAGTTTTGCTTAGAAATGGAGCCCGCTTATGCTGACAAACAACCAGCACCCACTAAAACAAGTCCAAAGTCAATTTAACATACAAATATAGACTCGTAGTTGCCTCATTGGTCTGTGTGCCACTGCTATACATCAAGTTCTGTCGCTACATGGTATGACACATGCAGACTTCACTACACATCGACTGTAACTTGCTTGATTCTGAACTGATTTTTATGGTGTGTTATACTAGAATGCCCTTATACAGGCACTTTACCTCCTGACATTGCACTCTTTCAATTAACGGTGCCTTAATGTGCCACACTGAACAAGTCAGTCTCCATAAGTCCCCATGTTAAAATGTCCACCTTCACTACAGAAATAACCATGTTTACAGCCTGGTACAAAACCTCCATAGCGAATTTGCCCATTTTAATGTGATCAGAGCCACCACACTGAGCTTCAAAGCAGTGTTTCAGATACAATGTCCATTCTTTATACGTCTATGGTCAACTCACGAATGCTTTGCAGTTATGCTTTATATTTTGGATTCTTGGAGTGCCCTGTAAATACCCTGCTTTACATGTCAGATGAAATGGACTGAAGCAACGCGCGCACACACACAGACCATCACATGGATATTCAAGGAAACGTTCTACATTCAAATGTACCTAACTACAGTTCTGGTGACAGGCACACTAGCAGTCAACAAGAATTGCATTCTGACTTCATCAGATGGCTACATTTAGCTTGTATGACTGAGGATGACTATCTGCATTAGCTGCTTAATGATGCATCCTAAAATCCATTTTCACATTTCCAGAGTGAAGATGGAATCGGATACAGCCCAATCAAACTGCATTATTTTGACCATCTGCTGCAAATGTACATGACGGGTACGGCCGTCTGTGAGAATCCGATAATGTCACCACCAGCTGCATCACCACTGGTGACTTGTAGAACAAAGCATGTCGCTGTGAAGCTGCCTGGTGAAACAAAACTGAGGAAGGTGAAATCGCTTGGTAAGGATGAGTAAAACCCCTTTTCCTCATGTCAATGTTGAGGCCATAGTAAGTTTCTCTGTGCTCACTATTTCATTGTATTTTTACATTTATTTAGAACAAAATGACCGTGCATCAGAAACGCATTTGAATTTTCAGTATTTTCACTAATACTGAGATTGCTCTGTCTCCAGAGTCTGCAGATTTTTTCACAAATGAAGGATACTCTGTGAGACAATGGCAGACCCCCAGTGCTTTGTTTGTGGAGATATCAACATTAGCGTATATGGTAAGTCAGATGCAAAACATGTAAAGTTGTTCATTTAATGTGAAAATTAACATGAAGAATCTTGACAGGATTCTGGCTTTGAAGTGGTTTATTCTGACCCCACTGGGAAACTGTGCACAGTCCTGGCACTTTGTGACCCCCAAAAAGTGAGGCATCATGTTAGGAGAGCTCTAGAGGAACCATTTAACATGTGGAGCTTTGACGACATCCCCACTGAACCATTTGATCCAGAAGTATTGGCCCCTGATCCAGATACACTGGAAACTGACACAACAGCCACTCCGCCAGAAACTGAGGAAACTGATGCTGGATTTTATGATTTGTGGGGACTTGAAGAAATTCCTGAAGAGCCATACACTGGAGTAGACGTAGAGATTACAGCGCCTACAGATGCCACTACAACTACTGCTCCAGCCACAACATTGGCCACCACAGCTGCCCCTACCACGACTACTTCCACAGCTGCCCCCATCACAACCACTACCACGGCAGCCCCCACCACAACCACCGTTACCACAACGACTGTCACGACCGCAGCCTCCACAACCACGGCAACCGTCGAACCCTGGATACCGACACCCAACGGCCTCGTGAGTGTATAAGCTAATGCTTCCTTGAAAACAGGAGGGAATTGATAGTGTCCTGCTGAAGATAATAAGCAATAACTTATTCAACATGTAAAACAAACCATTGAATGCTTATTTGAATAAATGTTTGTAATTGAATCTTCATTTCTGTGGCTTGTGTTTTCAATTGCAGTACTGGGCAGCTTGAAATCTATGGAGGATGCAACTGACATATTTGAATATATAAATCCATACACTTAAAAATAACATGCACTAAATTTGATTAAATGTTTTAAATATTTGTCACCAACACTCATTTTACTGATGATGGTAACTCCTGCATTTCAGCAGCTTCTAAACAAACCTGTTTAACATGTCTGGTTTTCTTCTGGCCATTGACATTAAATTCTATTAAAATACTGTAGTATCCCATATAACAAGAACCACTGGACTAAATGGAATCAACAATCCAAAGACATGAAAGTCAGACAATCCAGAAACTTAAAAATAACTTTAAATGCATCTTAAAGTGCAGTTGCAATAACTATCAAATGGTATGATGGACCCTACTCTGACCCAGGAAAGGAAGTTGTCACACTTACCAGCCTTTTAAATCACCAACTAACAAAACCTCAGATTAGAGCCCACACAAATGTTTCAGAGTTCAAATAACAGATACATCTCAACATCAGCTTTGGAGGAGACTGAGTGAATCAGACCTTCATGGTCAAATTTCTGCCAAGACACCACAACTGAGGAAGAAACACAAATCAGCGGACCAGTGGAATTCTCTACTTTGGTCTGATAAGTTGAAAAGTGAGGGTTTTTTTTTTTTTTTTTTTTTGGCTTCTCTCTCCATGTCTTTGTGAGACATAGAAAAGCTGAGTGGATGGTTTCTACATGTATGGTTCCCACTGCAAAGCAGAGGCAGAGGAGGTGTGATTATATGGGGGTACTTTGCTAGTGACAGTGTTGGTGATTTATTCAAAATTCAGCTCACACTTAATCAGCATGGCTGCCACAGCATTCTGCAGCGACATGTCATCCCATCTGGTTTGAGCTCAGTAGGACCATGATTTGTTTTTCAACAGGGCAATGACCCAAAGCACCTCTAGGAGCTCCTTCAAGCCCCCAAAAACCATTCCAGGTAACTCGAAGAATCGAAAACATAAAACAAATTCTGCACATGATACATTTAAAGTTCTTGATATTTTCTGGATTGACTGACCTGAAGTAATGATGGACTGTTGATTCTCTTTACTTGAGTAGTTCTTGCCATGGTCTACCTGAACCCATTGTATACACACAATAAATAACTAAAACCCGTCCAAGTCCTGTCAGAATTTGGCAAACTAACATACCTTAAAATAAAAAAACAGCTGATGGATGTGTTGGTTATCCTGGCTCAACTTATCCGGTGTAGTGGCAATCCGAAAAACCCCAAAAAAGCCACTTGAGGGAATTTGAAGTCCTTTGTAACTCGTAGTGGTTGCAAAAAATCAGATCTTCCAAGAAAGAATGCTTTGACGTTTTATTAATGCAAATTAACAAACTACAAAAAATCCGGGTGTACTAAATGAATGAATGACGGATAAATGACTTAAACTGTGCTCGTTAACTTAAGCAAAACTGAAGTGATCTGATAAAACGCACAGCACCTTTAATGTATACACACACACGCGCGGTTACAAAACTGTGTGGCTTCCCTACTCCTAAGTTGTGATTTTCCCTTACCACCTGTCCACCCGTGACTTCCTTTTCTAACCTTCACTCCTAATTCCATTCACGTGTGAATCGGTCAGCTGTGCAGGTGACGTCACAACCACAACACCCCACATTACCACACCCACATTACCGCACATGAAAAATTGGCTACAACACACCGGCCCTTAATTGTTACTGTACAATAACATAACAATTCAACAACATACAACAATGGAGCCAATTAAAAAGGTCCATACTGCACAGGTGTGCTCAGTCCATATTCTTCATGAATGTGTCCATAGGATCAGATGTAACCCCACTGTTGGGATATAAGGCCTACATCAGTGTTTATTCAGCTTCTTGCAGAAGACAAATCTTGGTGACTGGCGCTCCAAGATATTGCACTTGGTTTGGACTTTGACAGATCGTGCGAGTCCTTGTACGTCAGGAAGGTCTGCAGTACCTTTCCCAACAACCAAGATCCACAGGGGCAGTAGAATCTGCTACAATAACAATGTCTCCTGCAACAAAGCTTCTTCTGTCTTTTGTCCAACGATGTCGTTCCTGTAACAGTGGCAAGTACTCCCGAATCCAGCGATGCCAAAAAAGGTCTGATAGGAACTGAATTTGTCTCCATCGCGCTTGTGTACAAATCCTCCTTCTCAAAGAGCCCAGGAGGTAACGCAGGTTTGCCTTTCATCAAAAGGATATGATTGGGAGTCAGAGGTTCCAAATCATGAGGGTCATCTGAAATCTTTGTGAGGGGACGGTCATTCAGTATGGCTTCCACTTCACACAGAAATGTCTGCAGTCCTTCGTCATCCACACTTTGCTGATGAAGTACTGAGTTCAGCACCTTTCTGACCATACGAATGATTCTTTCCCACACTCCGCCATGATGTGATGCAGCAGGAGTGTTGAAGCTCCATTTTATTCCAGACTGAAGCAATGTGTTTTGAATTTTCTTATGATTAAGAGCAGATAATGCTTCTCTCAGTTCACGTTCTGCTCCAACAAAGTTGGTTCCATTATCTGATATGATGTGTGTTACTTGACCTCGTCTGGATATAAATCTCCGCAGTGCATTAATGCAAGAACTTGTATCCAATGAATATGCCATTTCCAAATGCACTGCCCTGCTTGCCATGCAGGTGAAGATAACACCATATCGTTTGATGAGACTGCGGCCTCTCTTCACTGCAAAAGGGCCAAAATAATCCACACCCACATTTGTGAATGGTGGGTAGTCAGGTTGCAGTCTTTCTTTTGCAAATCTGCCATCTTTTGTTCGCCTAGCTTTCCCCTGTAGCGTCTGCAAATAACGCAGGAAGAGATGATCTTTCTTGCAGCAGCATTTGCGTTGGTGATCCAGTACTGCTGACGAAGTCTGGAAAGCAGGTGATTTCTTCCACAATGTCCTAACTGTTCATGAATGTGGCGTAAAATCAGAGTGGAGATGTGTTGATCTTTTGCAAGGATGACTGGATGTTTTATTTCATCAGACATTGCAGCTTTGCTGAGCCTTCCTCCCACTCTCAAAAGCCCATTGTTGCATTTTGTCCATCCTGGCTGAGAACAGTATCTGTTGCATTTGGTGCATCTTTCATAACAACAGTATTTACTGTAGCTTCTCCTCTGACCTCTGGGTCGTCACCTGTGATAAAAACAGAATCCACAATGTTAATAGGCCATTCTCTTTCACTCTTGAAAAGAAAGTCTGGGCCATAGATCCATCTGCTGCGCGTTAGAAGATACTCAGCTGTGACACCACGAGAGGCCTCATCAGCTGGATTCTGCTTGGTATCAACATACCGCCACTGTGAGACAGCAGTGGCTTCTCTTATCGTAGATATCCTATTAGCCACAAAAGTACGAAAACGCTTTGTTTCGTTCCTGATGTACTTGAGTACAGTTGTACTGTCAAGTCCAGAAGACAGAATTTTCCAGCTCCAGTCGCAATTCTGCTTTCAACATCATGTCAACTCGCACTGCAAGCACTGCAGCTGTAAGTTCCATCCTTGGAACAGTCACCTTCTTTACTGGAGCAACTCGTGCTTTTCCTAGAATGAAACCCAAATGAATCTTGTCTTTGTCATTTTTCAGCCTCAGGTATGAAACAGTGCCATAACCATCCTCGCTGGCGTCGGAAAAGTGGTGTAATTGGGCACTTATGAGTTGTCCAAACTCTTTGGGTTTATGCATCGTGGCACACTAAATGTGCTTAGTCTTTTAAGTCCTTTAGCCACTCCAACCACTGCAGCTGATAGTTTTCAGGCAGGTGATCGTCCCAACTGTAGCTCAACTTACAGAGGTGTTGCATCATAAGCTTGACAGGTAGAGTAAAGGGTGCTAGGAATCCAATAGGGTCAAAACTGAACTCACCACAGACAAAATACCTCGTCTGGTGAATGGTCTTTCCTGAACTGCCATCTTGAACCTGAAGGTGTCAGTTTCTGCACACCACTGTAGTCCCAACGTTCTCGACAGGAAGATTGTCTCTGTCGAAATCCAATTCTTTAACTTCCTTGGCTCGTTTTTCCACATCAATAGATTCCAACACTGACTTACTGTTGCTCATCCATTTCACCAGCTGAAATCCTCCCAACTGACACACGGCTGTCTTTCACCAATGCCATGGCTTCTGCCTCTGAAGGCAGGGACTTCAAGCAATCGTCCACATAAAAATTGTGCTTGATGGTGTTGGTCACATATGTTGGGAAATCTGCCCTGTTGTCATCAGCAACCTTTCTTAATGCCAAACTGGCACAGCTGGGCGACGATATCGCACCAAACAGATGAACAGTCATCCTGTATTCAGTGAGCGGTTGTGTCAGATCACCATTTGACCACCATAGGAAGCGAAGAAAGTCTATGTCCTGTTTTGCCACTTTGACTTGATGATACATGGCTTTTATGTCGGCGATCACTGCTACAGATTCTTGACGAAACCTAGTCAGAACTCCAAGCAAAGAATTAGTCAGGTCAGGTCCCTGAAGTAGTTGACTGTTGAGTGACATCCCTTTAAAACTTGCACCACAATCAAATACCACACGTAAGGTTTCTTTCTTAGGATGGCGCGCCATGGTGTGGGATGTACCAGACTTTCCCATCCTGCCTTTCCAGTTGGTGTTCAGGCACCTTTTCTGCATACCCTTCGTTGATGACATCACAGAGAAACTGACTGTATTCCTCTTTAAATGTAGCATTTTTCTTCAATTTCCTTTTTAAACAGAGAGCTCTTTGCTCTGCGACCTGACGGTTGTTAGGCATAGTCACATTATCCTCTCTGAAAGGTAATCTCAAACAGTAATGTCCATTATTAAGTTCAGCTGAACTGTTCATAATATCCATAAATTTGAGATCTTCCTGGACATTTCTGGTTTTTCCTCTGTTGATTTTTCATTAAAATCAGAATTGTATTGTTTCATCAGTAGTTCCTCTATCTTAGCAATGGATATTCGGTTGGCTGAAATTGTGGGACAAGTGCTTCCAGTTTCATTGTTTCCTCTTAGTGGTCCATTGACCCACCCCAATAGGGTTCTGACAGCATAAGGTCCATCACCCATGCTGTGTACCACTTCCCATGGTTCCATTACCTTAGGAACGTTTGTTCCAATTAGCAGCTCCACATCAGCATCAATGACAGGAATTTCCACAGAGTTTAATTCTGGCCAAGCACTTAACTCTTCCTGATGTGGAATATTATCACGAGTCACAGGCATCTGATTCTGTGTGTACACGTCAGGTAATTCATAGTAGCTGTTGCTGTTGAGTGCAGCTACTTCCAATCCTGAGATGATGTGACTGTCAACAAGCCTTTCCTGATTCATTGTTCTTAATAAGATATTAGCTTTTCTTCCTCTCATCTTTAGCTCATTCATGAGTCGTTCAGAGCAAAAAGTGGCTGTGCTACCAGGATCTAAGAAGCATACGTTTTATCATTTTACTGCCTTTCTTAGCCTTGATCTGCACAGGCACAATTGACAAAACACAATCCTGTGTTCGGCCCCTATATGACCACATGTCTTGGGAGAAACTGCCCAATTTTTCCCTGCTGTTTCTTGCTGTGTATCCGCCACAAATTCTTTCTCCTTTGGATGGATATGGAGACTGGTAGGATGTTTCAGCTTACACAACTTACATGTCAGACGGTTACGGCAGTCTTTGCTTATGTGTCCAACAGATAAACATCCAAAACAAACACCTTTCTCCTTTAGAAAGTTCATTTTTTCTCTGTGTGATTTCCTTTCCATTTTGGGACACACCTCCAATCTGTGATCCTCTTCACACAACAGACAAGACACTTTGGGTGACTTATCAGGCATATTTTTTAGTTGAGTTGTGTTTCCAGAATTAACAGCTGCCACAGAGGTGGCAAAACTGCTTCCTTTCCTTTTAATGCGACCCTGTAAGACTTTATTTTCACCTTTATACTTTGGTAGTGAGCTAATGTCTTGAATATTTCCAAAGAGTGGATCAGAGGCAACAGATACTTGTCTCTCAATGAAAGTGACAATATCCCTGAAACCAGCTTGACGACATTGCTTCTCTTGCAGCTCATAAGCAGTATTTCTCCATCTTTCCCTCAATTTATACGGCAACTTTAAGATTATTGCACGCATATTAGATGGCATGTTCATCTCTGACATGTAACTTATGTCCTCCATTGCATTACAGCATACACGCAAAAACAACCCAAAAGCTTGCAAGCCCTTAACGTCCTCCGACTTTACTGGTGACCACCCAAGAGCTTTCTCCATATATGCAGTAGCTATTCGTTGCTCATTTCCAAAGCGGTCTTGTAATAGTGATCTAGCTCTTTGATACCCCCTTTCAGGTGGCATGTGTTGGCAGCTCTTTACCAGCTCCTGGGTTGTCCTCTGGTGTACTGCTCTAAATAATATAAGCAATCAACACTGCTTACTGCCTTTTTCCACTCCATGTTCAAAAGCTCTGATGAAAGTGATATACTCCAGAGGGTCTCCATCAAAGGTAGGTATATCTCTTAAGGGTAATGATAACGAAGACTGCTGCTGAACTAATAGAGAGGTTATATCATTTTGCTTTTGCATGATGTGAAGAAGATTGCCTTGGTCCTTATTAGTTTGCGACAGCCCAGCATGCTGAATGGGCTCTGATATGGAAGGCATTGAGGGTTCTGTGTGATGTATAGTGTGACATGTTTGCAGAGATATTTGAGGGATGATTTGTCTGGGATACTGATACTAATGGGATAGCTTCTGATTCAACTTCCTGTGAAACATTTTCCTTGGGCCGTGCTCCCATTGGCATTGCAACTTTACTGTCCCCTGTTGGTGGATGATTGAACTGTTTATTCAAATCCTTTGACTGTGCCTCTGCTGGCACTGTAGCTTTGTGGCCTCCTGTTGGTGGATGTTGGACTTGAATGATTGAACTTCGTGAAACAAATTCCTTAACAGAGGGTCTGAAAGATGATTTGCGTTTTGAGCTCTCCAGATATGAATTCATTCCGTCTGACTGAGCTCTTGAGCTCCGCACATCAGAGCCTCTGTACCTAAGAACAGTAACCTTTGCTGTATGGGCAGCAATTTGGCTTTGCAGTTCCAGCAATTCCTTTTCCTTCTGATTTGCTCCTCTTGAGCCTCCAGCTCATGTTTTTCTTTGAGGGTGGCTGCCATAGCAAGGAGAGCAGCCCTTTCAGCCTCAGCTTTAAGGCATGCAGAGGAGGTTGATGACCGTGAGGATCTGTGGCTACTGTGACAACCTGATGAGCAAGTTTTACCACCAACATTAGAAACGCTGTCCCCTGGACCAATCTCATCACTGATCACAGTTTTTGCATCATTGTCATTAACCACAGTTATATTTGGCACAGCATCATCATCAGCTTTATCATCATCATCATCACCACCACCATCACCACCACCACCATCATCATCTTTGCATTGATCCTTGGCATCAAATAACCACTTTTTCATTTTTTGCATTATTTCTTTGTTGCAGTTCTTTCGTGTTTCAACCCATTCATGTTGTTTGAACATTTCATCCTCTGTTAATAGCGGTTTCATTGATTCATGCAACTCTTTTATTTCCACAGTCAGCTTGTAACGAAGAGGACTTCGTTCCCTGGAGTTTGAGATGGAGTTGGGGGAACATTGCACCATGCACTTTAACTGAGATAAATGCACTTTAAGAATTGCACAGGCACTTTGGTAAAGCAGTGGCACTTTATTGGGTTTGCACACTTTGCACATGGCATATTTGCACATTTGATATACATATAGATATTAGATATTCATAATGGAACGTTTATATATTCATGGTCCTTTTTAAATCTTATTGGTGCTGGTAGGTTCTCTTGATGGCCACATGGTTCCACCTGCAAAAGAGGGACATGAGATTTATTGCGCGTTATCTTTTGTGGTAATTGAATGCAAAGTGACATAATGTGATTAATCTAATATATGTTGTGCAATTGTGTGTTAATTTATTGGGAATGGTCAAGTGTGTATGAAATGGTACTCACCAGTCTCCTTTGTCTCCAGGGTGTTCAGGCAAAAGGCTTCCCAGGAACAGGCACCATATTTGTAGTTCGGGGCATCCAAGTGGTGATTGGTGAGGGGTTGGGAAATTGTGTATTTTATTAGTGTTAATGTATATGTTAGAATTGGGGGGAGGTTGTGTTGGTAAGTGTGTGTGTGTGTGTGTGTGTGTATATAGTGGGAATATTATGGGGATAACGTTAAGTGTTTCTCAGAAGGAGCTATGCAGTATGGTGAATGGGTTCTCCCTCATGACATAGACAACCTATATAAGGCGCCATTTTGGGATCAGTGAGGTTGTTGTTGCTGTATGATGTGGAGAGTGTTTTGCCATGCTGTTAACACGCAACAATAAAAAGACCTGTATGACACTCGACAATCCTGCCTCGGAATTCTTTTGGCTGTATGCTCCAGCCGTAATTGTGGTCCGCCTAACACAGCTTTAAAAAGGTTTCATATTTTGTTTGTACTTCTGACCCACTTTTATTTGAACGCATCAGTTGCTCAACTTCCTTTGTTAGTTTATGGAGTTGCTTTACTTTGGAATTCCATTCCTTTTGTTTTGATAATTTTTTTGCTTCCATTGCTTTTAGTGTGAATCTGACCGCTCTTTTACCCAGTTCCTTTTCCGCTTCGCTTTGATTGACAGGTAGATTCGCTTCCGCGTCACTCATTTCACTGCGTATCGAGCTGATCCGCCCACCCCGTCTTTATTCACAGTTGTAGCTGGATTTACCTGTATCCTGCATGTGAGAAAGCCAATCTTTTCCGCACATCTAAATGCAACTGTGTGATCGTCCTACCGTGATTCTTCAGCGTTTCTTTTCGCTCGGTGCTGCCAATCACCGTCGCACATCATCACGATCCTGGCTTGAAGCGAAGTTTTGTAACTTAATGTAGTGGCAATCCGAAAAAACCAAAAAAGCCACTTGTGGGAATTTGAAGTCCTTTGTAACTTATTGTGGTGGCAAAAAATCAGATCTTCCAAGAAAGAATGCTTTGACGTTTTATTAATGCAAATTAACAAACTACAAAAAATCCGGGTGTACTAAATGAATGAATGATGGATAAATGACTTAAACTGTGCTCGTTAACTTAAGCAAAACGCACAGCACCTTTAATATACACACACACGCGCGGTTACAAAACTGTGTGGCTTCCCTACTCCTAAGTTGTGATTTTCCCTACCACCTGTCCACCCGTGACTTCCTTTTCTAACCTTCACTCCTAATTCCATTCACGTGTGAATCGGTCAGCTGTGCAGGTGACGTCACAACCACAACACCCCACATTACCACACCCACATTACCGCACATGAAAAATTGGCTACAACAGACAGGAACACTGAACTAATGCAATAAAAAACTACCAATCTACCGAAGCTCATTTAATCAGTGATGTTCATATGAGACACCTGTCATGGTCTGCTGTTCACACAGTGACAGCGGTAAATGGAGAATCAAGGCCAGGAGAGTACAGAGCATTTAAACCTGAAAAAATTAGAGCAAGCTCTAGTTACTAAATATATTTCATTACTTAGATCTATAACCAAATCACACATCCTGTTGTACCAATGGCCTATATATGTCACTGTACATGACATATATGCATAACATAATGCAGTTACCTTAAGTAGTCTAGCTGTAGCTGGCTGATTGAACTCTGTGTTTGTCTGAGCATGAGCCCTGATGTCTTTGCTCACTTCACACAGTGGGACGCTCTAAACTCCCTAAAACACCTCAATGTGCTCACGTGTGATAGACCTAAACTGCCTAGACTTAATCTGATTTGGAAATGACGTTGATATATTATTATAGACATATTCTTGAATAAAAACTATAAAACATCTACCACAAATACTAGAGCACAATGCATATACAGTAAATCCCAGTAAAAAAAAAAAGTCATTATCAGTTTAACCGAGTGTGCTGCAGCCCCCTCAGTGTCCTTACTTCCTACGTCCATGACAAGTAGTGCAGTTTTCTGAAGGAGTAGAAAGAAAAGCTTACAGCACCTGGTATTCCCAGGCGGTCTCCCATCCAAGTACTAACCAGGCCCGACCCTGCTTAGCTTCCGAGATCGGACGAGATCGGGCGTGTTCAGGGTGGTATGGCCGTAAGCGAAAGTTGAATGTGTAAACGAGCTCTTTATACTTGATATAATACAGGGGTATGTTATGTTTTGGTCATTGGATTTTCCGTTCAGAAAAGGCCGTTTTCAAAGTAAGAGCGCATATGGCCACACATTTCAGGTGGCGTCCTCTTCCCTGAGACACACTCTTTTATTGTTTCCTTCTTGACCCGGATAAAGAAAAATATCTTGAATTTCAATTTTAATTTTTGAATTTTAAAATGATAATCAAATAGCCACTAATTTTTTGTTTTTTAATATCCTTTTGTGAACGGAAAATCCACTGACCGAAACATACACGGACCATAGAGCATGTCAACCAAACGTCTGCTCGGTGAGCATGTTAATGTTAGTTTTATTCTATATGTTTGTGTTTGTCTGTGAAGCACATTAAAACACCAGATCCTCTAACAAACTATGCAGCCAATACTAGCACACCTGTTAGTCTACACCCACAGCGTAACTGCACCACCACGTGAAAGCGCACCTGTACAGTGTTTGGATCTAATGAAGCACTATTTAATGGCGCAGCTGTGGGCAGAGTTCAGGTTCCCAGTCTGGATCTTTGGTCTGGTCTGGCGGCAGAGAGAAGCCGAGCTGACCGGAGTGCTACCATGACGTCCGCAATGGTGGTTTGGGTGTGGATCGGATTAACACTAGCCCGGCTCAACAGTGCAGAAAGTCAGCGGTACGCACAGAGACATTTGGCCGACCAGGACGAACTTTATGACAGCAAGGAGCAGCTGTTTAATGCCTCTCTCGGAGACTGGACCCCACAAGGTTTCCAAGTGCCGGTTTGGAATTTCCTCCAAGGTGATTAAAAATACCAAAATAAGTACAAATATTTTGTGGTTCCAGCTTCTCACAGTGAGAATTTGAACATACATAGCATTTATTTTCCTTATATTTTCACTTAATGTTTGTTATTGACCAATTACACCAAGACACATTCCTTGTAAGTGAAAACTTACTTGGCAATGAATCTGATTCTGGGTTATATAGACGCACGCGATTTATAAAGTATGTATCTGTAGACCTTTTCAAAACATGTTATAAAAGCGCTTTACATTCGACAAATGAAACAGAACTAGTCCAATGTTACAATGACTAGTTAGACGAGTGAGAAAAGTACACTTACATTTATTTACACTTTTTTTTTCTGATTACTCAGATTTATTAACTTAAAAATGCTCATTCACACACTCTGGTGTGCATTGCATCTGGTCCCAGTTTAGCTGACTCAACATGTTGTTGGTCTGGTCCAAACGAATCTCCAAATCCCCCCCCCATAGATTTAACTCAAGATTTGCGGCCTCTGCACAAAATAAACTGAAACATTCAAACCAGAGGAAATCAAACATGCAAAGAAAATCCAGCAGTCATAGTAATCTGCCTAATTTTCTGTGCAGTAGCTCACATGCTTTCTTTTCTTTCTTTGTCTTGTAGTTTCAGAAGAATCAGACTTCAACCAGCCACAGTATCGCTGCAGTAATGGAACACTTCACCTGCGCTTCTCACTCATCCGATACTCAGATCTGCGTCTGGAAGGTGTGTTCGATTTGCCCACCGAAAGCAGTGTTCAAAATGGAAGGACAGCGTTTAACGTTTCCCCATTTTTATTTTTCCACAGACGGGGTGCAGTTGTTATCGCTGCCTGACAGGTGTCACAGTTCTATTCATATTTATAGGTGGTGGTTGCTGATGAAGCTTGATACTGGCTGCTACACATTAATGCAGGTAAAGGTTTGTTTGGTTTTTTTGTCCAGACTGAGTACTCTGACTAACAAGTATTTGAATCAAAGATTTATATTGGGTATTATCTGAACCTTGCTCATAACTTGGTTAACTAGTATTCTGAGACATTTTAAATCACTTTTTATTGATAGCAGAGAAACAAGTTGGATTTTTTTTTTTTTTAAAGTCTCTAAAACAGCCTGTGGACTTTATTTTTATGTCAATGCTGTGCAACAGTAGCTAAGTTTTTCTTAGAAATGGAGCCCACCAATGTCCACCTTCACTACAGAAATAACCATGTTTACAGCCTGGTACAAAACCTCCATAGCGAATTTGCCCATTTTAATGTGATCAGAGCCACCACACTGAGCTTCAAAGCAGTGTTTCAGATACAATGTCCATTCTTTATACGTCTATAGTCAACTCACGAATGCTTTGCAGTTATGCTTTATATTTTTGGATTCTTGGAGTGCCCTGTAAATATCCTGCTTTACATGTCAGATGAAATGGACTGAAGCAACATGCGCACACAGACCATCACATGGATATTCAAGGAAACGTTCTACACTCAAATGTACCTAACTACAGTTCTGGTGACATAGGCACACTAGCAGTCAACAAGAATTGCATTCTGACTTCATAAGATGGCTACATTTAGCTTGTATGACTGAGGATGACTATCTGCATTAGCTGCTTAATGATGCATCCTAAAATCCATTTTCACATTTCCAGAGTGAAGATGGAATCGGATACAGCCCAATCAAACTGCATTATTTTGACCATCTGCTGCAAATGTACATGACGGGTACGGCCGTCTGTGAGAATCCGATAATGTCACCACCAGCTGCATCACCACTGGTGACTTGTAGAACAAAGCATGTCGCTGTGAAGCTGCCTGGTGAAACAAAACTGAGGAAGGTGAAATCGCTTGGTAAGGATGAGTAAAACCCTTTTCCTCATGTCAATGTTGAGGCCATAGTAAGTTTCTCTGTGCTCACTATTTCATTGTATTTTTACATTTATTTAGAACAAAATGACCGTGCATCAGAAACGCATTTGAATTTTTCAGTATTTTCACTAATACTGAGATTGCTCTGTCTCCAGAGTCTGCAGATTTTTTCACAAATGAAGGATACTCTGTGAGACAATGGCAGACCCCCAGTGCTTTGTTTGTGGAGATATCAACATTAGCGTATATGGTAAGTCAGATGCAAAACATGTAAAGTTGTTCATTTAATGTGAAAATTAACATGAAGAATCTTGACAGGATTCTGGCTTTGAAGTGGTTTATTCTGACCCCACTGGGAAACTGTGCACAGTCCTGGCACTTTGTGACCCCCAAAAAGTGAGGCATCATGTTAGGAGAGCTCTAGAGGAACCATTTAACATGTGGAGCTTTGACGACATCCCCACTGAACCATTTGATCCAGAAGTATTGGCCCCTGATCCAGATACACTGGAAACTGACACAACAGCCACTCCGCCAGAAACTGAGGAAACTGATGCTGGATTTTATGATTTGTGGGGACTTGAAGAAATTCCTGAAGAGCCATACACTGGAGTAGACGTAGAGATTACAGATGCCACTACAACTACTGCTCCAGCCACAACATTGGCCACCACAGCTGCCCCTACCACGACTACTTCCACAGCTGCCCCCATCACAACCACTACCACGGCAGCCCCACCACGACCCGTTACCACAACGACTGTCACGACCGCAGCCTCCACAACCACGGCAACCGTCGAACCCTGGATACCGACACCCAATGGCCTCGTCAGTGTATAAGCTAATGCTTCCTTGAAAACAGGAGGGAATTGATAGTGTCCTGCTGAAGATAATAAGCAATAACTTATTCAACATGTAAAACAAACTATTGAATGCTTATTTGAATAAATGTTTGTAATTGAATCTTCATTTCTGTGGCTTTTTTGTGTTTTCAATTGCAGTACTGGGAAGCTTGAAATCTATGGAGGATGCAACTGACATATTTGAATATATAAATCCATACACTTAAAAATAACATGCACTAAATTTGATTAAATGTTTTAAATATTTGTCACCAACACTCATTTTACTGATGATGGTAACTCCTGCATTTCAGCAGCTTCTAAACAAACCTGTTTAACATGTCTGGTTTTCTTCTGGCCATTGACATTAAATTCTATTAAAATACTGTAGTGTCCCATATAACAAGAACCACTGGACTAAATGGAATCAACAATCCAAAGACATGAAAGTCAGACAATCCAGAAAATTAAAAATAACTTTAAATGCATCTTAAAGTGCAGTTGCAATAACTATCAAATGGTATGATGGACCCTACTCTGACCCAGGAAAGGAAGTTGTCACACTTACCAGCCTTTTAAATCACCAACTAACAAAACCTCAGATTAGAGCCCACACAAATGTTTCAGAGTTCAAATAACAGATCTCAACATCAGCTTTGGAGGAGACTGAGTGAATCAGACCTTCATGGTCAAATTTCTGCCAAGACACCACAACTGAGGAAGAACAAGAAGAAACACAAATCAGCGGACCAGTGGAATTCTCTACTTTGGTCTGATAAGTTGAAAAGTGAGGGTTTTTTTTGTTTGTTTTTTTGGCTTCTCTCTCCATGTCTTTGTGAGACATAGAAAAGCTGAGTGGATGGTTTCTACATGTATGGTTCCCACTGCAAAGCAGAGGCAGAGGAGGTGTGATTATATGGGGGTACTTTGCTAGTGACAGTGTTGGTGATTTATTCAAAATTCAGCTCACACTTAATCAGCATGGCTGCCACAGCATTCTGCAGCGACATGTCATCCCATCTGGTTTGAGCTCAGTAGGACCATGATTTGTTTTTCAACAGGGCAATGACCCAAAGCACCTCTAGGAGCTCCTTCAAGCCCAAAAACCATTCCAGGTAACTCGAAGAATCGAAAATATAAAACAAATTCTGACATGATACATTTAAAGTTCTTGATATTTTCTGGATTGACTGACCTGAAGTAATGATGAACTGTTGATTCTCTTTACTTGAGTAGTTCTTGCCATGGTCTACCTGAACCCATTGTATACACACAATAAATAACTAAAACCCGTCCAAGTCCTGTCAGAATTTGGCAAACTAACATACCTTAAAATAAAAAAACAGCTGATGGATGTGTTGGTTATCCTGGCTCAACTTATCCGGGATCTGGTTACACAAAAGCAGGATAGGGTGCAGTGGGATATGTTATGGTATTAGTTACCATGGAGATTTATTCTGTGGAGTTAGCCTGGTCTGGAGCAGGCTAAGTTCCAGGATCTATTTAATCTTATCACTTATCTCAGCAGCATGACAAACGGAAACCAATAGTTATTCCACTGCCCACTACACATTGTTATCACATAACTAGACCCACTGATCATTAAACGTTTGTGATCATTAATTTCAATCATTTTGGATAAATGATTTTAGATGTTGCAATCATTAGATCATTTACAGTTTCCCATATACTATAAGGCTAGAGTATTAGGGCCACAGAGAAAAAAAAAGGACTGAGAATAAAGTCATAAATTTACAAGAATAAAGTCATATTGTAACCCGTTGTTTTAGAGGAGGAGAGTTGTTAAAATGAGGCCGTGGAGCATTTCATGGAATTGTACTTCATTATAGCTTTCACAAATAAGGAGATGCTTCATCTTTTGGCACATCAGCATCACATTGTCAGAAGTATCAGGACTTTAAAAAGAATGCTTTTTTTTCCCCTTCCTCAGTGTGGCCCTAATACTCTGTCGTATATAATACAGATCCCATATAAATATAAATACACATCAAAGTGTAACATTATGTTCCTTTATTGAATAAGGATACATCAAAACAGGTAAACCATCAGCTCCTTTCAAAACTGA
>CM071605.1:2801140-2828631 GCA_036365135.1 Miichthys miiuy
TTCGCACTGCATTCTAGTTTTTTGACGTTACTCTAAGTGGATAAACATTAATAACGCTGCGTCTAAAAATAACATCTGCCCTTTTGTTTCTGAGACACAAAATGTGACATTTTGTTGTTTTACACTGATGTATTAAGATGTTTTAATTTTTCTCTGCTACCACCTCATAGCAAATAAACCCACAGATGAGAGCCTGAGCCTATAACTACTTCTCTAAATACTACAGTGTGTATGTGTAATATATATATATATATATATATATATATATATATATATATATATATATATATTAATTGTGGTGCCCCCTGTTGTGATGTACCACTCCTGCCTACCTGTCACTTTATAGGACATGTCTCTGTAGTGTGTCAAGTCTTCTCCTTTAACCAGCACCAGCTGAGGACATTTCTCTTTAGCATCAGTCACAGACATCAGCTTGGTGACACCCTGCTCCTTGCCACATAGTTACAGGTGACTAAGATGTACTTCTGCTGAATACCTGGTGACATGGCAAACGTTAATGAAGCACACATGCATTCAGGGCTTTAAAAATACACATTTTCTTTGATGTTTTATACCTAATGGGACTTCTCTCAGTGCTGGGTTTCTGATCATTTCCACCTGAGCATAGAAACAGTCCAGGTCAAAGTGCACAATGACTCTGTGTGCAGGTGTTACTGGTAATGATGTCTTACTGAGGCTTGGACCTGAAACAGAGATTACACATAATTACACATTACACAAACTGTCTAGTTTCAGACAGTTCCCAGCCTAAGCTGCCCCTGTCTCCATACTTTACCAGAAGCAGCAGCAGCGGGGCTGAGTGGGACTGAATCCACGAAACTGTTCTTCCACTCGGTGTCATCCTCTTCCATCTCTTCCTCGCTCTTATCCATTTCAAACAATGTAAACTGTATGTTTTGTAGCTTTTAATATGCCAGCTGTTGTTGCTGTTGTGCTTGTGGTGCGGAAAAGTGCACCCAACAGTGAAAACACTCTCTCACTGTAGGTCGCAGTTCAGCTTTGTGTAATAGCGCCATCTGTCGGCGCGGAGGGCGTACCGCACCCCATGACCAAATAACGTAAACTTAAAAGTTACATTTATTCTAATTCGTTGTATTTGCCCAAAATGTACACATTCAGTTACGAATATATTAAAGTAATTTTTAAAAATATTTTTAATTTAATTGTCTCGACCTGAACAGAGCCTATAAAGGTGAGCTTGACCTCACCTGACGTTCAGTTGGAGCCTCCACTTGTTAAGCTAATTAATTAGCTCATCCCAACGGTTTTTTTTCGCGCATCGTAAAACGTGAGGAAGTTTTTTTTCTTTTGCTCATGTTTTCCTCGTCTGGTCTTTTTGCTGATATACATTGTCCTTTCGTCAAACGTGGGCTTTGTGAACGGCCTCACTGTTTGTACAAACATGCCTCAGAAGTGCGGGATATGTTTGGTGCCTCATCGATAGTTGACTTTGCAGGTCAGTGTGTCAGGTGTGCGTTGCGTTAGCTTGTGTCGCCTGGTAAACGTTTTTAAATGCATGTATATTTAATAGTAAAGTGGGTTAGACTTGGATGATAAAACTTAAATTGAACTAGTTAAAGATGAAGCAACTTTTTAATGCTTGACTATCTTGCATGTTTTTACATTCAGATAATATAATTTGGTCACCCCGTGTTCTCTCCCCTTTTTTAAAATTAAGCACAATAATGGGTTAATTATGGTCAAGGCAGCTAAGGAAAATCAATGTTTTTTTTTTAATAAAAATGCTGCCAATTTTGGTTCTTTCCGGACAAATACCAAATACTGTATTCATCCCTCAGTGGGAATCTTTTAATAAGCTAGTTTTCAAACATAAAAGTACACTAAAACACAAACAAATCATGGAAATATAAAGGTATTTGCTCCTGCATCCAGCCACAGGTCCCTACGCTATATTTAACCCAGTCTCACCCTGTACTCTTTTCCACTATTTCACTAATAGTTACTCCTATTTCACTTTTTTTTTTTAACAGGAGTCCAAGATGACGATCCGTTTGCTGATTGTGGAGCACCAGTGAATGATGTGACCAAAGCTGTCTGCCTCCAGGAGCTGGAGCGAATCAACAAGGAGATTGAAACCGTACAACACGAGGTGGAGCAGGAGCAAAGGCGACTATCACATTACCAGACCGTACAGGCGGACAGCAGAAACGCTGCATCTAATTTACCAGTTTCAAGTCAGAGACTGCAGGTAAAACTGCAGAAAGATGTTCTTACAGACTGTCTGGCACAAACTCTACTAAAACGTACTCCAGAGAAAGGAAGTACGTGGTTGACAACTCAAAACCAAGGACTGATTTGGAGTATGACCCTCTGTCCAACTTTTCTGCTGACTTGCGGTCTTACAGCTCATCAGGTAAAGAGCAAAAAGTGAAAAATGGACAAGGTTTGAAGAGGGCAAGAAACTCTGTATCTTGTGATAAAAATAAGCCAGTTAACTGTCAGACTCAGCTTATGCGATTGCCATTGTCGGAGCCACTTGATGACTCTAATGAAGACGATGTCCTGATTATAGACATTCCTCCGTTGCCAGACAAAAAGCGAGGCAGAGTTCAGAAACCGATTGCTTCTGTTGCTGGAAAATCCCACCAGGATAAAGTAGAGGAATTGAAAGAGGTCCAAACTATTGTACTTGATACTTCACCACTGCGCCTTGCAAATGTGGAGGTGTGCAAGGTCGCATCTCAACCTGCCTCAACTGTAGAAGAAAATAGTGTTGATAGTAATTGTACTGCAGAAAACGATCAAGGTCCATCTTCAGGTTTTGAAGACCTGGGAAGACAAACCCTGAAAATCACTCACTTTCAGGCTGCTGAAACTGTGGTTGAGAAAAGTCCTGAACCTGCAAGTCCTCCTGCCACCACAGACCAGCAAGATCAAAACTTTAACAATCTGGTGGTGGAAAAGGAAGAAAAAGCATTTCAGGTTGAATTGCCTCAGGGTGAGCTGCCCTGTAGTGTTGACAACATGAATCCACTGCAACCATATCATTTTCCACCGAAGAATTCACTTTTTTATAAAGCTCCAGCTGTTAACCCGGATTCGCCATGCAGGCAGTACACTGAGCAAGCCCAGACAACTGAGCCACCAGCTCAGAATAGAGTTAGTAATCAGTTGTCTTCCACAAGATGTGTACCGCCACGCAGCCAGAAAACATCAAGCAAACTTCCAGGTCAGACTCAGGAAAAAGCTGTTGTTCACGAAGCTACCTGGAGCCACCAGAACCAGTTTCAGGCAGAAGCCAAGGTCGCGCACAGCACAATTCGTCTTCATCAAGTTTGACAAACAGAGCTGAATCATCATCATCATCGTCTCTGTCAACTGAGCAGCTTTTGGGGGAAGAGAAAGATGAGGCAGCAATAATAATTGATTCAAGTTCTGATGATGAAGGTGAGCTCAATTATTCAGAAATAGAGCTGTCTGACAGTGACCCAATGGAGGAATGCTACAGGATTTTCATGGAGGCAAACAACGAGGATAAGGAACTGATGACCAGCCTGATGTGACTGTAAGTATGCTGTACACACTTTGGATTCATGATCAAGACTTTTCACTCGGTGTAAAGATCTCTCCCCTTCACTTTGTCATTTTTAGGTTGGAGCTACAGATGCGGAGAAGTTGGAGTTTAACGTCAAACCACAAGTATTACCAGGAAAGAAGAGGGTGGCTCATGAAGCCAAACACACAGAGGTACATGCTACATACACAGGACATGACTAATCTTAAGTCTTCTTCTATTGGGGTGACTGGGGACTGCCACCTTTTAATAATTTTTAAAAGTTTATATAGTATAGAAGAACACATTTTTTTTCACACGGCAACTGTTAACATGTAAATGTAAGCAATGGCTTTATGCACTCATGTAGTAAAACGAAATAATTTGGTAATATGTTACAGTATACTGTTTATATAGATGCATAAGATGCATAAATACAAGATGAATATTTCAAACAATTTTCTGAGTCAAGCCTAAATGATAGTTTTAAGCACATTTGTTTTCACTTATCTGCTCCATTCAGCAGCCAGTGGCCAAGAGCAGGCCTCAGCCTCAGGTACTGGTTCCCCTACGTGGGCCTGCGGTGTCAGGATTTGCCTCCCAGCCCTCCATCACCACCAAGTTCCAGCAGGTACAGCAGAAAGCCTCCATGATGACTGCTTCAGTTAAAGGTGGTCAGGCTTTTGTTTCCACAGGCTGTCAGAGGAGGCCGGAGACCCAGAGTGCACCTTTTCCTTCAGCTCAAACCACTGAAAGTTTGCAGCCTGCTCTTGTGCAAAATGGTAAGCAGCTGTTGGCTGTAGTGGACCAGATTTTCTTAGCTTGTCATTGAAATCAAACATCAAATGGTGTCTAATACAAAAGTAAGATAAAATGTGAAAAAAAAACAAGGCAAGCGTGTGCATTTGTGTTATGTTTTACAGCTTACATGAACTATATACCTTTGGGAACTGCCGTGATCGGAGTGGGCAACAACTTGCACTTGATCCTCCCAGAGGGTGCTTTCCCATTGCCTGTTAGTTCCAGTTCCAGCCCAGTTACTTCAGTGCTAACCCCAATCAGCCAAGTGCAGACGAGCTGTGTCGCTGTAAAACAAATGTACCATCCACCTGTAGTAAATCCTCTGCACAGATATCGCACAACAGCACCTGTGCTCATTCCTGCACTGGCACGTAAACCTTCACTGACCTCTGCCCTTGGATCGGCACATTCAATTCCAGCCGCTTCCACTCCTCCTCAAGCTGCTGTCAAGGTGAGACGTAATAAGCAACCTTTTGTTGTGCAAATTTTCAGACGTGAACTAAACTTGTATGAAAAGGAAACTTGTATAGTTTAAAGGAATAACAAAGTTTGTGCTAGTTAAGCTAGTACTGGAATGTAAAGTTACACAAAAAGCAACATGGGGGGGAAAAAACGTTAACGGCATCCAACTTACTAGTCTTGTCATTCATTTGGCTTCAATGGGACTTAACAGTTAGTTTCTTTTTACTGTCTGTTAGTATTACATTATTCCATCATCTCACCAGCCTGCTAGCTACAGTGCATGCTAACTTCAAGTTCAACAGATTATTCTCCAGAGTACTACTCTAAAATGACAAAACATGGCAAAAGTCTGAAGTTTGGTCACGAACAGAAGGTATTTTTGTTACCAACAGTTTTCCAGTTGTTGTGGAGACATAACACTCCGACTGAAAAATAAAGTGACTACACTAGGTCTTCTCTTCCGCAGGTGAACGAAGACTTAACAACAAAGCAGCTCCCGTGCTTATATCTTAGCTTTGTACTGGTTCTTGTTGATAACCGATACTTTTCCAGTAACTCCTTTGGTGTAACTTTTCAGACATTTTCTGAGTATTAAAAAAAAAAGTTGTTTAACACTCAAGCACAGGGAAAAAAGCAAAGCATAATATGACATCTTTTTTTAATAATGAATGTATGTTTTTATTTTTTTTTTTAAGCCGGTGCCTACTAAACGTAAATTGAAGCAGCAGTGTGAGACCGCCAAAGACAAAGTGCCTCATGACATCCGACAGCGTTATGTCAACATGTTCACAGAGGAGTTCCTCAAAACAACAGCCAATGTTAATGATGCCTTTGAGAAGGTGAGCTTGTGCCATTTTAAATTCATCCTCACTAGCCCCAATCTAGATATTTAATTTATTTCACTCTGTTATTGTTGACAGGCACTTGCTGAGGAGAGGACTGTGTATAATCGCAGTGTGAACAAACTCAAATATCTGAGCATTGCAGTGAATGCACTGAAGAGGCTGAAGAACCAAAGTGCTGTTACTGCTAAAGGTCAAACCAAAGTGTTCACGAAATGCATGAATGATGCTGACATTAAGACATAAGCTAGTTATATGTAATCATTTATATTTTTCTGGTGCAGATGAAAATGAAGTCAACAGTCAAAGATTCAAAGGCAACATTCCACTTAACCTGAAGAAGTTTAAAGGAAATGGTGAGGATAAGTTTCCTTTCAATGCATTTCATTTCAAATATTTTGACAGCTTCTCAGTAAATTAATCTTTCCAGCAGATGATATGGCATTGTATGACAGTCTGAAGGACTATATTTTGACTGAGGAAAGGCTGATTGAGAGCAACTACCCTGTCCAGCATCCAGAGAAACCTGGTTCTGCTATTCTGTTTGAGGACAATAAGAAAAGCAACACAGACCGTAAGTTAAAATATCTGACTGTATGATGCTGTTCTCATATTATATCACTAGAGGGCACACTTGAGCTGTGCTGTACTTGCAGTGAGAGTTTCTTTTCTCGGCATATTTTCACTTTTTTTTTTTTTTTTTAAATTAAAGCCCTCAAGAGGATCTGTTGTCGATGTGGGGCTACATACTCTGTGAGCCAAACAGGCAAACACACCCGGAAGGAGGAGTGTAATTACCACTATGGGAAAGGAGTTAGGAGTAAAGGTGAGTTTACAATATGTGTGTCTAGATATGTTTTATGCTCTGAAAAACCCTGCATATGCTTCAGATTGTTTACTCTACAGCTTATGGCATCAGATCATGGTATACTTTTTTTTTTTATATATATATACTGTTCAGTGCCAGGTGGAGTGGAGACCCGCTACAGTTGCTGTGAGGCAGTAATGGGAGCACCTGGATGTCAGGTGTTTAAGGTAGGAGAGATGGAGTGTGATTACCATTTCCATAACATGACCTCAGTTTGCCAGCAGGTAAATTAATGTTTGTTTTTTCCCTCCACCAGTTGCATGTCCATGATTCCCTCAGCCTGGATGGGTTTCTCTCGACCATCCCCAGACATCCCTCAGATACGAGCTGTCCTGGGGTCTACTCCTTAGATTGTGAAATGGTGAGATGTTTTTTTTTGTTTTTGTTAGTTTTTTCTTGAGCATGAAACCCTGACTAATTTAGTTAAATGACATAATGATACATTATTCAACACCTTATGTTATTTATTCTAAAATGATTACTTCTGTAGATTTTCTGCTTTCTTCAATGTAGATGAATAGATCCTGAGGGAAATTCAAGCATCCAGTAGCAGCATGAGACACAGTAAATACACCTATACATATTAATTAACCTATACTGCAGTGAACATACATGAGCTAAATCTGCATTTAAATTAAACCTTAAATTAAGAAGTTAAATATGTGCAGAAATTTGACATGTGCAAAGAAGAAATTAAACATATAAAGAGAGATGAGATGTGCTAATTTTAGACATAAGAAATAGTACTACAGTATAGATTAAAAACTATACAATTAAATTAAGCTGTAATACACCAAATAAGTAATTATGACCATTAATTTAAACTCTACTATTTAATCACCTTGATGTAAAAACAATAAGTAAATCTGTGTATGGAGTGGTCTTGAGTATATGTGAAAACATTAAGTTTTGTCTTCATAGTGTTATACCATTCATGGTCTGGAGCTGTCCAGAGTGACGTTGGTCAACTCTAGTCTGCAAGTTGTCTATGACACCTTTGTCACACCTGTTAATGAGGTCATCGACTATAACACCAGGTAATTAGATGCTTGACTGTTTTTTCCAAAGACCCAGACATGCTTTAAAGATGTACTTCAGCTCTGTCCCATCTCTGGTAAAAACCCAAAACTGATGAAAACTTTAAAGAACCTAGAAGTTGATATTAAAGCACTGGTACTGTTTAATTTTGGGAATTTAGAGAGGAAATATAGAAATATATAGAAATATATATATCTCTCTCTCTATCTCTCTCTCTATCTCTCTATCTATAGATATATAGTTCAAGCAAATTGTCTTTCCACTTATATTGTAATGGAACAATGCCTTTCATAACAGATAATGTCCATTATTACTGCTGCTCTGTTGATAGCACATGTGACACTTTGCTTGTGAAGGTTTTCAGGCATCAGTGAAGAAGATGTGAGGGGTAACCACACCTCCCTGAGAGAGGTGCAGGAGACCTTAATGAGCTTCATTAGCGCTGACACCATTCTGATTGGACACGGCCTGGAAACAGATCTCTGTGCCCTGAAGGTGACTACAATAAGCTTTTTCACAACCTATGTCAGTTGCCATCCTGGCTAACCTGTGACTATAAACAAACCCAGGATTTTCAAAACCAAGCTGCAAGCATGTTTGCATAGACAAAGGTTTGTCGAACAGTCACTTGAAACTTTCCCTGAATTTCCCTGCAAAAAGAGCCAATTTGTTATTTCAGAAGTATCTTTGTGCATAGTTCATGTTTTAACTTGTTCATTTTTCTCTTTGTAAGTTTTAAAAGCTTTGTTAGTCCATGGGATCATTGAGCAATAGTTACATTTTCCAGATGCCTTTTTATAATATGGAATATTATTATTAATAATAACCTAAATGTAGATGGTGTTGACAACTAATGTAAAGAAGAAAGACTCTTGACAGTCAAAATTATAAATGCTGCTAAAAATTAGGTTATAGAAGGTTAAAGACCAGCCTCTCTTGGCCACACCTGACAGGGGGCAAGTTGGAGTTTTTGAAGGAACTTAACAAAATGAAGAGCTTTAAAAAGGGGCAATACTATGTAATATGTCAAGAAGTTGTGACATATCATACATACAGTTGCATATATCAGGAGGAAGTCTTAAGCACTATCAACAGGTTTTTATGTTTATTTAAAGAATTACACAACTAGTTTGATCTTAACAGTGAATCAAAAGTGGGACTAGACACACACTTAAGATAAGATTAGTCATTTTGGGCCTACACCTGCAGTTGTGCCATGCCAGTGGAGTTTTTTCACATGTACATCTTAATTATAATTTTTACTTAAGCAGAGAGGCTACCCGCAGTAAAAAGAGCTTCAGGTATCTTCCTCTTTACTGTAGTTGCTCCATAGGTTAGTGGTGGACACATCAGTGGTCTTCCCCCACCGTCTGGGGCCCCCTCACAAGCTGACCCTCAACAACCTCACTGCTGAATACCTAAGGAGGATCATCCAAGAGAGTGGTGGGTCATCATGGATAACTACAACCACCATACAAGTGTCTCTTTTATTTCAATATCCAGTCTGTTTTAAATTCCACTATACATCAAAACCTAAATTCAAATAAATGAATGGATCATAATCGGGCTACAAAATTAGAATGTGAAGCCTACCATGCTTTATGTATTTGCAACCATGTAACTGATTTCTAGCTAATACATGTTTTGTCAGTGTGTACATTTGTTTAAATATACCATATCAATGTTTCTCCCAGTTTGTGGCCACGACACCGCAGAAGACGCTGCTGCCTGCATGGAGCTTATGTTATGGAAGGTCAAAGAAGATGGAAAAATGAAAAAATGATACATACACACCCACACAATTATACTAATGCAGATATGAATGTCACATTTCCGTGTAAAGCTCTTTTGCCTCTGTTCTGATGACATGGAAGGGCTGTTTATTTTTCAGTTTGATAACATCACTTGATTTTTGATTTGCATCCCATGTGTCTCTATAAATATTGGTAATTCTACTGTTTGTGTGCAAGAATACTTGCAGGGGTGGGGTGTCATTAATATTAACAAAGTAAAGGCACTGAATTAAATTCCTTTGTGTGTGTTTTTATTTCCACCCCCAAACTTACATAATTGAATTACCATTCAGCTTGTCATTGCCAAATTGTCCTCAGGTGCATTTATGCAAATGAGTGCACACCTGTGAGCTGTTGAAATAATTACTAATGACGCATGAAGGAGCGAACACACATATACATCTCTGGAAAGTAAATGCATGATATTGGTCTATGTGTAGTCTAGGCTGACTGAACCTGATTTTTTTTTTAGTAACGAGACGGTTTAAATCTTTATTTAACTATTTAATCCCACATTATTTTGGAAATGTCTTTAAAATTTTTGCCCAAGTTAGTTTATATTAAAGTAGTGATGATTAGTCATCCCATGGCACAAATCTCGATCCAGGGCATTGTGGTTACGTTACATATTTAAGTTCAGACCAACAGGGCTTGGTGAAGTGTTGGATTGTACAATTTATTCAACAGTTATTCAGCCTTTCGCTTTGCCACTCCCTTTCTGCCACAGCACCTCCTGAAACAGAAACTGCAGGTCTTGATGAAGATGATTATGAGGAGCAGTACGATTGTAAGGAGGAAGATCAGGACATCTAGGCTGTGATACTGGTACCAGGTGAGCTCATGGGCCTGGACCCTCAGGTGTTTGGCTCCTTTGTTTCTCATGGTGAACTCGATCCAGAATATTGCCTCATCCCGAGGATTCATTGGTCTGTCATGGTGAATACTGGACAGCCGCATGGCATTCTCCTTATACCTATGAATGTGGATAAATGGGTTAAAATGTGGATTAATGTGTTACGTATTTTTATTTTTTATATATTATGTTTGCTTCACCAACAATAGGGATAAAAAGGGAAAAAAGGGTTGTTTTTGTTGTAAGCCAATGTTTAATGTCAATGAGAGGAAAGGGCTATCCAATGCTTTCTGTTTGTGACCTAAAAACTATGGTGGTAATTGAATGTCATAATGCATTAGAATATGGCTCCTTGCCTTCAATCTTGTTTCTGTATTATTAATGTGCGTTCTAAATGAAGCCAGCACAGTGAGAAAATACCAAAGCAGACAGAGTGAAGCGATAGATAAGAGAACGTACGATTTCTCATTGATGACAGCATTGATTGCATCTCTGAGGTCCTCAGCCTTCATGAAGTTCAAGTCCACAATAGTTGCTGCTCCCTTTGCCTTCATATGGACCATGTTGTCAGGCTGGTCAGCGAACATGGGGATACCTACCATGGGAACACCATGGTAAATGGCCTCATAAATCCCATTTGTACCGCCATGAGTGACAAAAGCTCTGGTCTTGGGGTGACCTGATAGGGTACCAGAACAATAAATGAAACATACATTACTTCCAGTGAAGACTGATT
Organism: Miichthys miiuy; assembly: GCA_036365135.1. Classification (NCBI taxonomy): domain Eukaryota; kingdom Metazoa; phylum Chordata; class Actinopteri; family Sciaenidae; genus Miichthys; species Miichthys miiuy. The sequence goes on from CM071605.1 coordinate 2,812,069, forward strand.
GCTGTTAAAGCACATCTTTTCACTTGTGTATGACATGACTACTGTAAACATATACTGAACATTGGCAGAGGCTTGAAAGTGGAAGCTGGCTAGATCAGATCCCAGAGACATTTTAGAAATGCAGAAAGTGACAATCATACGCACAAGCCCCTGCTTGTAGTATTTCTCCTGAAATGCCCTTTTAGTGCACTCTTTGTCATTTTTTGTCCAATTCAATCATTATGTATAAAAAAAGTGACAAAAAACTGCATGTTCACTAAACAACAGCTGAATTTTGAGTGTGCTGTTGATTGACCTAAAATGTAATGCATAAACTAAATGAAGAAAATGCTTCAGACACAGTCAAACATTGATGATTAAATAATCAAAAAAGTTGTTTTTGTTAAGTTTCCTTCTTCCCATAGTGCATCCTAGTGCCATGTGTTCCTTAGGTAAGTGACGCACACACACCCGGCCATCCATGTGATGTAAAAGAAACCATGTCAAAGTCACTGAAATCTTTGCCTCAAGTTGAACTGCCATGTTTTTACAGTAACCCAGAATGGACAAGATAAACACTGGATAGAGCTTAAAAGATCTCAGTGCTTGTTGCATTGCTGCTGTGTTTTCTTTCATATGTCCCCTTTAGATTTTTGTCAAAATGAAATAATGAAAAAATGAAAAGATACATAGATTCATTTACAGTACAAGTCTTGAGGATTACTGTCAAAGTCCGTCAGTAAGTTTTCTAAAAGACTGACTTACCCAGTAGGTCGTTCTGAGGGATCCAATCATATATTCTGGTGTTGGCACCCAGAGTCTCTGGTTTTTCTCCACTGTATCTCCACAGTACCTATAAACAACAACACTTTTTGATTACGAGTGCTACTTCTATGTCATAATATAATACATAGCAGTACGTTTAATAATTGACTAAAATTATAAGGAAAATGAATTGTATTTTGTATAATAACTTTATTGCTTGTAATTGGAAAATAATCAATCTTTCATAATTACCTTTTGAAGTTAGGTGTGTATACAAAATCTATCCAATATGATTTGTGGGGATTGGATTTTCAAAAATAAATGATGGCAACATCATCATCCATCCATCTATCCATTAACTCTAACCATTTATCCTCATCATGGTCATGGTGGGACTGGATCCCATCCCAGCTGTCAGCTGACAAGTTGCCTGCTTATCACAGTGCACATAGAAACAAACAACCATTTATACACCTACGGGCAATTTAGAGTCACCAATTAACCTGTTAACTGCATGTCTTTGGACTGTGGGAGGAAGCTGGAGAGAGAACCCACGCAGACATCGGGGAGAAAATGCAAACTCCACACAGAAAGGCCCCAACCAGGAACCTTCTTGCTGTGAGGCGACAGTGCTAACCATTGCACCATTATGCAACTTCATGACCATTAACAGCAAATCATGTGTGACTGCTGAACTATTACCTCATCATAAGCTTAACAGGTCACGTCAGATGGCCACCTACCATGAGGTTTCTGCCTCTTAAAGGAAGTTTTTACTTGCCGATGCCACTAAGTGCTTGCTTATGGTGGGGCTGTCTGTGACTAATATTATAAAGACTATGAAGACCTGCTGTATATCATAATATATTATCTGTGTCCTGAGTTAACCTCTATTAGGATTTGGCGCTATATACTGTAAATAACATTGAATTTAAAAGAGTTTTTAAAAGTCCTTTGACCTTTTGTGGGATCTGAGCGAGGGCTGATGCTATCATGTTTCCCTTTTCAGTGGTTATGTTCTTGATGAATGATCCCAAAGTGAAGACCACGATGCCAGCATCTCCAGAACTCTGCACAAACTCTTCCATATCCTACAAGAAGAATAACAATTTATTTTCTTGACTAGCTGTTTTAATGGCCTATTCTCTTGACTGTGTTAGTCAGTAATACTATAGAGATGTAATAATAGTGGAGACAGCCCTACCTCTGGTAAAGGTTTAGCAGGTCTGCAGTGGATCCCACCAACAAATTTGAAGTTGGGGAGGAAAGGACGAGGGAAATCAAAATCCCAGTAGGTTCGCATCAACCAGATGTCTGCTCTACCCATCATCTCACAGGCACTGGTGGGTTTTCCTGTCACAGTGCAGAAATAATGGATGACTGTTGCAAAATATCCCCAGTACTTTATATGAGAGAGCTTATTTTCAAATTTCATTCACTTAGAATATCAAGTTGTTCAGAAAGTGATTTTGATATAAAATCATTGCAATTCCAAATCTAAAGCAAATAAATCATTGGACTTTGAGTTGCTCACCTCTGACTTCAGAGTAATATTTATCAATTTCCTTCCAAGAAACATCATATATCACAACATCCTGCAGTGCGTAGAAGAGGAAGTTCCACACTCTCTCTGAGAAGTCCATCTTGTCAATCAGTTTGCTCATAGCACCAGGGACAAAGGAAGGTGGAGCCGGTAACTGACCACAATATCTCTCCCAGTTATGGGCTAGAGAAAAGCGCAGGGAGAATACGAGGGGGATGCCCAAAATCTCTGCTGTTAAGTCACTACCAGGGTAAATGGGGTCAGCCAGGAGAAGGTCATATTTTCCCTCCTTCAACCTCTTCATGAGAGTTTCGGATTTCAGCACACCGTCCAAAAACTTCAAAGAATACTGTATGTCATCCCTCATCATATCCATGTATTTGATGTAAATCTGCAGGTAGCTCATGTGATCCATCTCGTACATTGAGAAGTGAAGGAACTCTTCCATGAACTTTTCTATGACCTCCATTGAGACAGAGACATTGAAGGGTTCGTAGCCAAAGCGGGAAGGCTCACTGGTGTTCATGAACATCGACGTGCTTGGGATCAGAACCGTCACCCTATGACCCCTGTCAATCAGCGTCTCCAGCACAGGCTTCATGTTAATCCAGTGGCTGCCTTCAGTGTACCACACAAGAATGTTGCCTCCATTTGCACTCCATGTACAACAAAGTACCAGCAGGACACAAACAGTGAGACGCTGCTCCAGCTTCATGTTGGTTGTTTATCAGGGGTTTGTCCTGGTGGGATCTGATCTCTATACTGCACCCATAGAAAAATAATCATTAACAAACAACGGATAAACTCTGGCTCATAGGTCATCTTTGTGCTGTCTTGTGTAAGCAGATGGTTGGAGGTAAAAGGTAGGGACTGTAAAGTTCAAGTTCAATAATTCAAACTGACTCCCTATCTGTAACACTTGCCCTCAGAGGAGGTATACCTGTGAATAAGTATTCATGGCAACCAATTAAATGTATTAAACCCAACAGAAGTTGTTAGATAAATTCTGGAGATGGTGTAGAATAACAAAAAGGGATAATGATTTTATCCCAGGTAGTTTTGAAAGCAGAGTTCAGCCAGGAATTAGTGAAAAAGACATCTGACGAACTAACTGACACTGCGTTTTATACTGTTTGTCAAGACACACACTCATGACGCTTGTGCGCGTGCACACACACACACACACACAAATGCTTACAATTGTGTAATCTAAGGAAGTTGTGTGTGTCTGCATGTGAATGCTTGTGCAAGACTCTAAACAAGGACTATATTTTGAGCTGACTGAGAGCAACTAGTCTATCCAGCACCCAGAGAAACCTGGTCGTGTTGTTGTTTGTTGCAACACAGACCATAACATCAACCTCCAGCTATACTCCAATTCCCTGAAAAGACAATTTGATTCTAGTGTCACATCACTAGAGGGCACACTTAACCTGCGTAGTACTTGTAATGAGAAGTTCCTTTCTCTACTGTTAATGTGGGGTTACATATGGGCATACATGTCTGTATGTCTAAATGTGAGTCCAGTCATGGGCAAAAATATTGGCACCCCTGCATTTCTGTCATATGCACTACTTGCAAAAAATGTTGCAATTACAAATGCTTTGGTATTTTCACGTTTATTTCTTTGGTGAGCATTGGAATAACACAAAGCGAGAGAAAAAAAGAGCCACATCTAAGATATTCTACACAAAACTCCAAAAATGGACTGAATAAAATTATTGGCACCCTCAACTTGATATTTGGTAGCACACCCTTTGGAAAAAATAACTGAAATCAATCAGTTTCTGTAACCATCAGTGAGTTTCTTACACCTCTGTACTGGAGTTTTGGACCGCTCTTCTTCTGCCAACTGCTCCATATCTTTTAGATTTGATGGCTTCCTTCTCTAAAATTCTGTTTTGAGATCTCTCCACAGGTGTTGTATGGGATTTACATCTGGACTCATTGCTGGCCAATTCAGAACTCTCCAGTGCTTTGTAAAACCATTTTCGGGTGCTTTTTGAAGTATTCTTTTGGTCATTGTCCTGCTATAAGACCAATGACCTCTGACGGAGACCCAGCTTTCTGACACTTGGCGCTACATTACACCCCAGAATGCGATGGTAGCCTTTAGATATCATAATGCTATGCATACAGTCAAGATGTCCAGTATCTGAAGCAGCAAATCAACCCCAAAACAACAGTAAACCTTCACCATGTTTGGGTGTAGGGACCGTGTTCTTTTCTTTAAAGGCCCCTCTCATTTTCTGAAAACAGAAGAATGATGTGCTTTATTAAAAAGCTCTATTTTTGTCTTATTTGTCCACAGGACCACAGTACATTCTCCCAGAAGGATTTTGAACTTCCTCAGGTAAGTTTTGGCAAACTCAAATCTTTTTTATGTTTCTGTGTCAGCAGCAGAGTCTACTGCCTTCTATTGACCATCTCCAGATATCTCTCAGATACGAGCTATCGTAGAGTCTGCTTCTTGGATTGCGAAATGGTAATGTCAACTTTTTTGAAGGAGTTTAAAAATCTTATTGTTGAGCACAAACGTCAATCTCATATATGATAGTTATTTGTTAGAATCCATGATCCACAACTGGTATTACATTCACAAAGAATGAGTAACACAAGTAAATGTAATGTCAAATATGTCCATCCTTCCATCCATCCATTTTCTGATTTATTTATTGTATAAAACTCATGTATTTGCAGCAATGTGTAATTGACATAGATACGGCATGTTTTGTCAATGAGTACATGGAACAAGCTGTTCCAAAACATGACTCAGATTTCAAAACCTACTTCACAGGGAGGTCTGTTCATTTTCTAGCATGGATGGCAGTCTAAATGGCACTGCATTGTGTTTAGAGAAGGCACTGAATTACATTTTATCCAATAATGGAGAAACCAGTAAACTGTTGGTTTGTACAGTTTATTGAACAGTTATTCAGCCTTTCGTTTTGTCTTTTTGCCACAGCACCTCCTGAAGCAGAAACTGCAAGTCTTGATGAAGATGATTATGAGAAGCAGAACAATTGTAAGGAGGAAGATCAGGACATCTAGGCTGTGATACTGGTACCAGGTGAGCTCATGGGCCTGGACCCTCAGGTGTTTGGCTCCTTTGTTTCTCATGGTGAACTCAATCCAGAATATTGCCTCATCCCGAGGATTCATTGGTCTGTTATGGTGGATATTAGACAGCCGCATGGCATTCTCCTTATACCTATGAATGTGGATAAATGGGTTAAAATGTGGATTAATGTGTTATGTATTTTTATTTTTATATTATGTTTGCTTCACGAACAATAGGGATAAAAGGGAAAAAAGTGTTGTTTTTGTTGTAAGCCAATGTTTAATGTCAATGAGAGGAAAGGGCTATCCAATGCTTTCTGTTTGTGACCTAAAAACTATGGTGGTAATTGAATGTCATAATGCATTAGAATATGGCTCCTTGCCTTCAATCTTGTTTCTGTATTATTAATGTGCGTTCTAAATGAAGCCAGCACAGTGAGAAAATACCAAAGCAGACAGAGTGAAGAGATAGATAAGAGAACGTACGATTTCTCATTGATGACAGCATTGATTGCATCTCTGAGGTCCTCAGTCTTCATGAAGTTCAAGTCCACAATAGTTGCTGCTCCCTTTGCCTTCATATGGACCATGTTGTCAGGCTGGTCAGCGAACATGGGGATACCTACCATCGAACACCATGGTAAATGGCCTCATAAATCCCATTTGTACCGCCATGAGTGACAAAAGCTCTGGTCTTGGGGTGACCTGATAGGGTACCAGATCAATAAATGAAACATACATTACTTCCAGTGAAGACTGATTGCTGTTAAAGCACATCTTTTCACTTGTGTATGACATGACTACTGTAAACATATACTGAACATTGGCAGAGGCTTGAAAGTGGAAGCTGGCTAGATCAGATCCCAGAGACATTTTAGAAATGCAGAAAGTGACAATCATACGCACAAGCCCCTGCTTTAAGTATTTCTGCTGAAGTGCCCTTTTAGTGTGCTCTTTGTCATTGTTAGTCCAATTTGAGCATCAGTTGTATCCCCATAACATACTATCTATGCAGGTTATCAGTATGAATGGAAAAGTGACAAAAATGTGCACTTAAAGCAGCTATCATGCTCACTAAACAACCATTGATTGTCAATTTGAGTGTGCTGTTGATTGTCCCAAAATTAGACCACATGGGCGAGCCTTTGCCCCCCATGTGCATCAATGAGCCTTGGCCACCCATGACTCTGTTGCTGATTCACTGGTTTTTCTTCTTTGGACCACTTTTGATAGGTATTGACCACTGCAGACGGGGAATACCCCACAAGAGCTGCAGTTTTGGAGATGCTCTGGCCCAGTCTTCTTACAATCACAAATTGGCCCTCGTCAGTGTTGCTCAAAACCTTACACTTGCACCATGCTGAACCACCGTGTTTTACAGTAGCCCAGAAGGACAAGATAAACACTGGAGTATTTCTACACTCTAGTATTACTGTGTACGTAAAAGATCTCAGTACTTGTTGCATTACTGCTGTGTTTTCTCTTGTATGTCCCTTTAGGTTTTTGTCAAAATGAAAAAATGAAAAAAATAAAAAGATACATAGATTAATTTAACAGTAAAATTGATGAGGATTACTGTCGAAAGCCGTCAGTAAGTTTTCTAAAAGACTGACTTACCCAGTAGGTCGTTCTGAGGGATCCATTCATATATTCTGGTGTTGGCACCCAGAGTCTTTGGTTTTTCTCCACTGTATCTCCACAGTACCTATAAACAACAATACCTTTTGATTACGAGAGTGCTACTTCTATGTCATAATGTCATAATTGTATTTTGTATCAAAACTTGAGTACTTGGTAAAAAACTGTATTGTGAAAAGTATATGGAAAATGGTCAATCTTTCATAGTTACTATTTGAAGTTGGGTGCATATACAAAATCTATCCATTATGATTTGTTGCTGTAATTTATTTTTGAAAATTCCATCTCCACACCTCCCCATGACATTTTCTTAAATGGTATATTTGTTTTACACATCCGATTGTTTGTCCTTTTCTCACATATCTTACAAGTCCAAATATCCTGTATCAAAAATTTTGTTCTGACTTTATGACCATTAACAGCAAATCATGTGTGACTGCTGAACTCCTACCTTATCATAAGCTTAACAGGTCAAGTCAGATGGCCACCTACCATGAGGTTTCTGCCTCTTAAAGGAAGTTTTTACTTGCCAATGCCACTAAGTGCTTGATTATGGTGGGAATTGTTGGCTGTCTGTAAAGAGTATGGTCCAGGCCTGATCTATGTCATGATCTGTGTCATGAGATAATCACTGTTATGATTTGGGACTATATAAATAACATTGAATTTAAAAGAGTTTTTAAAAGTCCTTTGACCTTTTGTGGGATCTGAGCGAGGGCTGATGCTATCATGTTTCCCTTTTCAGTGGTTATGTTCTTGATGAATGATCCCAAAGTGAAGACCACGATGCCAGCATCTCCAGAACTCTGCACAAACTCTTCCATATCCTACAAGAAGAATAACAATTTATTTTCTTGACTAGGCGTTTTAATGGCCTATTCTCTTGACTGTGTTAGTCAGTAATACTATAGAGATGTAATAATAGTGGAGACAGCCCTACCTCTGGTAAAGGTTTAGCAGGTCTGCAGTGGATCCCACCAACAAATTTGAAGTTGGGGAGGAAAGGACGAGGAAATCAAAATCCCAGTAGGTTCGCATCAACCAGATGTCTGCTCTACCCATCATCTCACAGGCACTGGTGGGTTTTCCTGTCACAGTGCAGAAATAATGGATGACTGTTGCAAAATATTCCCAGTACTTCATATGAGAGAGCTTATTTTCAAATTTCATTCACTTAGAATATCAAGTTGTTCAGAAAGTGATTTTGATATAAAATCATTGAATTTAATCCAAAGCAAATAAATCATTGTTGGACTTCATGTGGTTATCTTGTTGCTGAGCTGCTCACCTCTGACTTCAGAGTAATATTTATCCATTTCCTTCCAAGAAACATCATATATCACAACATCCTGCAGTGCGTAGAAGAGGAAGTTCCACACTCTCTCTGAGAAGTCCATCTTGTCAGTCAGTTTGCTCATAGCACCAGGAACAAAGGAAGGTGGAGCCGGTAACTGACCACAATATCTCTCCCAGTTATGAGCTAGAGAAAAGCGCAGGGAGAATACGAGGGGGATGCCCAAAATCTCTGCTGTTAAGTCACTACCAGGGTAAATGGGGTCAGCCAGGAGAAGGTCATATTTTCCCTCCTTCAACCTCTTCATGAGAGTTTCTGATTTCAGCACACCGTGAATTCTGCAGGTTAACCCTCATCAGATCTATGTATTTGATGTAAATCTGCAGGTAGCTCATGTGATCCATCTCGTACATTGAGAAGTGAAGGAACTCTTCCATTAACTTTTCTATGACCTCCATTGAGATAGAGACATTGAAGGGTTCGTAGGCAAAGGAAGGCTCACTGGTGTTCATGAACATCGACGTGCTTGGGATCAGAACCGTCACCCTATGACCCCTGTCAATCAGCAGCACAGGCTTCATGTTAATCCAGTGGCTGCCTTCAGTGTACCACACAAGAATGTTGCCTCCATTTGCACTCCATGTACAACAAAGTACCAGCAGGACACAAACAGAGAGACGCTGCTCCAGCTTCATGTTGGTTGTTTATCAGGGGTTTGTCCTGGTGGGATCTGATCTCTATACTGCTCCCATAGAAAAATAATCATTAACAAACAACGGATAAACTCTGGCTCATAGGTTATCTTTGTGCTGTCTTGAGCAAGCAGATGGTTGGAGGTAAAAGGTAGGGACTGTAAAGTTCAAGTTCAGTAATCCATACTGACTCCTATCTGTAACACTTGCCCTTAGAGGAGGTATACCTGTGAAGAAGTATTCATGGCATCCAATTAAATGTATTAAACCCAACAGAAGTTGTTAGATAAATTCTGGAGATGGTGTAGAATAACAAAAAAGGATATTGATTTTATTTCACCAGGTAATTGTGAAAGCAGAGTTCAGCAAGGAATCAGTGAAAAAGACATCTGACGAACTGACTGACACTGCGTTTCACACTGTTTGTCAAGACACACACTCATGACGCTTGTGCACACACACACACACACACACACACACACACACACACACACACACACACATGGTTACAATTGTGTAATCTGAGAAGTTGTGTGTGTGCACATGAATGCTTGTGCAAGACTCTAAACAAGGATTATATTTTGACTGACAAAAAGCTGACTGAGAGCAACTAGTCTATTCAGCACCCAGAGAAACCTGGTCGTGTTGTTGTTTGTTGCAACACAGACCATAACATCAACCTCCAGCTATACTCCAATTCCCTGAAAAGACAATTTGATTCTACTGTCACATCACTAGAGGGCAAACTTAACCTGCGTAGTACATGTTATGTAATCTCTACTGTTAATGTGGGGTTACATGCAGGCATACATGTCTGTCAGAAGAAATATAATCACCGCTATGGGAAAGGAGGCAAGAACAAATGTAAGTATACTGTAGTTTTATGGTTAAAAAACATCCCAAACGATTTAAAATGTTTAATGTACTGCTTACATCATCAGATCATTGTCTACATTTTTACACTGTTCAAAGTGATGGTGTTGAAGAAATACAAGTAAGTAAGTTTCTCTGCTACTCTTTATCATGCAGATTATTACTGCAAGAAGACAGGATTTTCACAAGACACAGACAGTGTGAAACGTAAACTTAAAATTTCCTTTATACTTAGTTGTTTCAAATAGTGAGTAGATCTCGTCCAAAAGAATAAATTCCAATCCAGGGCATTGTGGCTATGGCATTACGTGCTTTACATCACCAGGACAACCAGTGAACTGTTGGTTTGTACAATTTATTCAACAGTTATTCAGCCTTTCGTTTTGTCTTTTCCTTTCTGCCACAGCACCTCCTGAAGCAGAAACTGCAGGTCTTGACGAAGATGATTATGAGGAGCAGAACAATTGTAAGGAGGAAGATCAGGACATCTAGGCTGTGATACTGGTACCAGGTGAGCTCATGGGCCTGGACCCTCAGGTGTTTGGCTCCTTTGTTTCTCATGGTGAACTCAATCCAGAATATTGCCTCATCCTGAGGATTCATTGGTCTGTCATGGTGAATACTGGACAGCCGCATGGCATTCTCCTTATACCTATGAATGGGTAAAAATGTGGATTCATGTGTTATGTATTTTTATTTTTTATGTATTGTTATGTTTCTTTTCCTGGTATTTTGGCACTCTTTCAAAAGTGAAAATGACAGGGAAACATTTCCATACCTTTATAATACCCTAGAACAGACAGGTAAGACAACTTACGATTTATTATTGATCACAGCATTGATTGCATCTCTGAGGTCCTCAGTCTTCATGAAGTTCAAGTCCACGATAATTGCTGCTCCCTTTGCCTTTAAATGGACCATGTTGTCAGGCTGTTCAGCAAACAAGGGGATGCCCACCATGGGAACACCATGGTAAATGGCCTCATAAATCCCATTTGCACCGCCATGGGTGACAAAAGCTCTGGTCTTGGGGTGACCTGATAGGGTAAGATAGATCAAGAAAAAAGTTTATATTAATTCAGAAAGTCTTCAGACCCCTTCACTTTTGTTCCCATTTTGTTCTGTTTTAGGCTTATCCTAACTCGTTTAAATACATTTTTTCCCTCATAAATCTAAACTCATTTACCCATCATGAAAACAGGACTTTCTTTTGCAAATTTCTTAAATTTGGTCAGTTGAAGCACCTGTGGCTGTGATTACAGCGTCAAGCCTTTTGGGTATGACTTGTCAAGCTTTGCAAATCAGGATTTGGAGATTGTCTGCTAACCTCTCTACAGATACTCTCAAGCTCTGTCAGGCTGGATGCGGACCATCGATGAATATCAGTGTTCAGGTCTCTCTGAGACCGGGTTTATTGGTCTAAGTCTAGGCTCTGGCTTCAAGGTCATTCATAGAGTTGTTCTTAAGCCACTCCTGCAATGTCTTAATGTTATTGTCCTGTTGCAGGAGACTTTTAAAAATTTTTTTATAAAAGCTTAACTTACCCAGTAGGTCATTCTGAGGGATCCAGTTGTATAATCTGGTGTTGGCACCCAGAGTCGCTGGTTTTTCTCCATTGTATCTCCATAGCACCTACAACGTACAACAGTAAAAAACTTACAGGGTACTAATCTTATGTCATAATATACTGCATAGCAGTACATTTCACAGCACATGCCAAAATAATTATGGAAAATAGATTCAGCCCTCCCAACAAATCTTCTTAAATTTGTTTTTTACATCCTATCCCAACATCCTGAATCAACCAGGAAATCCTAAGGTCATTATAACCTTATTACAATTAACAGAAAGTAATTTGTTACTGATGACCTCCTCTTATAAGTTGATTAACTTCCAACTCTGCAAAGAGGTGTGGGGGGTTTTCGTTGAATGCCAATGTGGTATGAAAGGAAGCCGTCACAATTACTATTTGTCGCTTTAGTTTTTTCTTAGTTACATCACTAACTACAGTGACATGACCAAGGGGGAGAGTGATGGAGTGTTGCATGAGATAACCTGGCCTCCACAATCACCTGTCCTCAGCTGAGACGGTTTGGGATGAGTTAGACCACAGAGAAAAAAAAAGGAGCCAAGAGTTTCAAGAGTGTGCAAAGCTGTCAAAGCAAAAGGTGTCTACTTTGAATAGTAATAATAATAAAAAAACATTTTTGTTGTTTACCAGATCTGTTATTTCATAGTTTTGATGTCTTCAGTGTGATCATGTAATGACAAAATAAAAATAAAAAAGTAAAAAAAAAAGGAGAATAAATGTTGGATGGATGTTGGAATGCCTATTTTGAGCTACTTTCAAGTCCCTGCAAGTTGATTTTCCCCTGAAATGAATGGCTGCCTAGCATGCTGTGAAAAAATACAAGCAATCTGCAGTTCATTGGCTAAAACATGCAAAACTGTAACAAACTACTCTCATAGCCATTGACCTCTGACCTTTTGTGGGATCTGAGCGAGGGCTGATGCTATCATGTTTCCCTTCTCTCTGGTTATGTTCTTGATGAATGATCCCAAAGTGAAGACCACGATGCCAGCATCTCCAGAACTCTGCACAAACTCTTCCATATCCTGCAAGAAGAATAACAATTTCTTTTCTTGACTAGCTGTTTTAATGGCTTACTGTATTCTCTTGACTGTGTTAGTCAGTAATACTATAGAGCAGGGGTCTTCAACCAGGGGTCCGTGACCCCTAGGGGGTCCGCAGAGGTACTGCAGGGGTCTGACAATTTTTGTCATAATAATTGACAGTTTTCACCAAAATAATTTTTGAGAATTAAAAAAAGATACTGAAAGCATTAATATGCAATAATAGGCTACATTTGACAAAAGGTATTTCCAAAATAAATTTTTCCAATGATGCAGTCTAACATATCATGACCAGCAAAACACAGAAGTTTGTTCTTTGTTGTGAAATTAACGTGAATCAATAACGTCACTAAATAATGCAAGCTACTAGTTTGATATTAATGAAGCAGAATGGATATATTTGTCACAGTAACAAGGCCTCGAGCTTGAGATCCTACAGCTACTCCTTCCACATCTGCCAAAGTCATCGTCATATCATATCAATGAGGTACCTGACATCCTGAAGCTGACTGTTTCTGTGTTGAAAAATAATAATAATAGAAAATATAAGCCTCATCAACAACAACCACAAAAATAACAATAATTATGCATGAACCTCTTATCAACATATATAGGCTAATAATCCAGTATATAAATAGGTGAATAAAGTAAATATAAAAGTTATTATAGGCCACATTTTAAAAATGAATTACATGTGTCCAAGAAGTCCTCGGGCTGAAAAAGGTTGAAGACTCCTGCTATAGAGGTGTAATAAAAGATGAATGGCCTGTGATAGTGGAGACAGCCCTACCTCTGGTAAAGGTTTAGCAGGTCTGCAGTGGATCCCACCAACAAATTTGAAGTTGGGGAGGAAAGGACGAGGGAAATCAAAATCCCAGTAGGTTCGCATCAACCAGATGTCTGCTCTGCCCATCATCTCACAGGCACTGGTGGGTTCTCCTGTCACAGTGCAGAAATAATGGATGACTGAAAAGTCTGCAAAGTATCTCCAGTACTTCATATGAGAGAGCTTATTTTCAAATTTCATTCACTTAGAATATCAGGTTTTACAGGTGATTGAATATGAAAACATTGAATTTAATCCAAAATAATTAAATCATTGTTGGACTTTATGTGGCCTTCTTGTTGCTGAGTTGCTCACCTCTGACTTCAGAGTAATATTTATCCACATCCTTCCAATAAATGTTATTCAGCACAAGATCCTGCAGTGCGTAGAAGAGGAAGTTCCACACTCTCTCTGAGAAGTCCATCTTGTCAGTCAGTTTGCTCATAGCACCGGGGACAAAGGAAGGTGGAGCCGGTAACTGACCACAATATCTCTCCCAGTGATTGGCAATGGAAAAGCGCAGGGAGAATACGAGGGGGATGCCCAAAATCTCTGCTGTTAAGTCACTGCCAGTGAAGATAGGGTCAGCCAGGAGGAGGTCATATTTTCCCTCCTTCAACCTCTTCATGAGAGTTTCTGATTTCAGCACACCGTCCAAAAACTTCAAAGAATTCTGCAGATTGAACTTCATCAGATCTATGAATTTGATGTAAATCTGCAGGTAGCTCATGTGATCCATCTCGTACATTGAGAAGTGAAGGTACTCTTCCATAAACCTTTCTATGACCTCCATTGAGACAGAGACATTGAAGGGTTCATAGTCAAAGCGGGAAGGCTCACTGGTGTTCATGAACATCGACGTGCTTGGGATCAGAACCGTCACCTTATGACCCCTGTCAATCAGCGTCCAGCACAGGCTTCATGTTAATCCAGTGGCTGCCTTCAGAGTACCACACCAAGATGTTGCCTCCATTTGCACTCCATGTACAACAAAGTACCAGCAGGATGCAAACAGAGAGACGCTGCTCCAGCTTCATGTTGGCTGTTTGTCCTTCTGTGATCTGATCCCTTTTATCATTAACTAAACAAAGTTGAACTCTGACTTAGATCCTCTTTGACACTTTACATAATGGATGTGGCCCATGCAAGTGGTTAGAGGTAAAAGGTAGTGGCTGTAAAGTTAACAGTCAGTAATAAAAAACAAGAATAATCTCTAATCCATACTAGAAATCCACAAAGAGAAAGTAAAAACCAGCTTCGGATCCCCAGATTGTAGTTCTTAGCCGTGGAGAGACAGAGTAGAATAACACAGAAGCTCAATGGGCTTGGACACGATTGCATAATATGAGGAAGTTATGTGTGCATGTGGGTGCCTGTGCGAAAATTCCCCTGCATACCACTTAAGTGTAGGAATAACGCATAGGATTTTGTGAGAGGGGGATTATCCATGTCCACTTAAAATTGTTTGGATGTTAGGATGGTGAGTTTAGGATTCAAAGTGAAACCCAAATCTGTTTTAAAGGCATATTTTAAAATAGACCAAACTAAAATATCTTAACAAACATACAATTTTGTATAAACACGCAGAAAATTAAGCCAGCTGTGGATTCCTCACTTTATTACTGTTACTGCAAGTCTTGACCAACTATTAGATGAGTTGACATGAACATTTGGTACATATAGCCAAGGTGCACTTAAGGATGACTGCTAATGACACTGGTTATTCAATAGCAGGTCAAAACTGTTTTCACATTTAGATATTAAGGCGAGAAGAAAACATCTTATAGGTGTGTGGATTGATTTGTTTTCTCTAGCAATCCCATGAATTTTCACATCACATTTGTGATTTTGAGTGAATTGTCTCTGCGATTATTGGATAGATTGTTGTGAATTTTGATACAAACATTCATGTCCTTGACTTTGCATGATCCCATCATCAGGTAAAATATTAACATGCCAACATAGATAACTAAGATGTTTAGCTCAAACTATGGTTATGCCTAAGCAGAGCCTCACAGTGTTGCTAGCATGGTTGTAAACTATTAGCCTTGATTTCGAGCTGTATCTAGAATGAGGCAGCTGATTTCAGAAGACTGATGAGGCCAGAGAGGTCAGCTTGGTGTGAATATTCAGGAGGCGGGGGTTGTCGACGATGCCTTTAGGAACTAGTGGCGTTGAGGCTGTGTTGTTCTTGGGAAATGTCACCTCCAACTGTTTGGGTGTCTAAATCTTAACTATGGGTGCTTTGGCCCCCTCATTAACATTGTAGATTCCTTTTGACGCTGGATTCAGGAGCGTCTGGAAAAACAATAAGCATTTGAAAATTGAATTCAATGCCCTGTTGAGGGAGTCATTGGCCATTCAGAGTGTGTAAGTGTATACTGTGTTGGTCTCAGACCTCCCCTGGTGGTACAGAGGTTATGTGGGAGAAACTAATGATAGGTATATCATGGCGTTGTGTACCAACTGCAGAATTATTGAGTCTAACTGTGCATTCTCTTTTCACAGGAGCTCAACCATCTACCCTTCCCTCTCTACATTCCTGCTGCTTCCTCTCTCCTTCCATTCGTCTTCCTCGCTCACAGGGTAAGGGTTACAGCGTATTGCTTTTTGAAGTAGATATTTGCATAATCAGATTAGGATGCGTGATTGTCAGTGGACTCCCCCATCCGAGGGTGCTCCAGAGGAGAGAGGGTGCTGTCCAGCCCAACAATGGATGACTCCCCTCCTCTCTCACCCTCCAACCAGCCTGCACCTGCATCCCACCCACCCATCCGAGCTGCAGGTCGGCTGCAACGGCAGTCCACACTTAGACTTACAGCCGTGGAGGGGTGAGAGTGAGCAAGAGGAAAGGCAAAGAAGGAGGGGGGGGGTGCATGATGGGAGTAGGAGGGCAGGGGTTGAGCTGAGATATTTAAACATGCAGAGTGTGAATTGGCTTTAAGGGGATAAAGAGCTCAGGGCCTATCGGTTGGCACCCAACTCCAGAAATTCTTTTTCATGGGCGCCTCAGCCGGGAGAGCGAGGGGCTGCCTGCACTGATCTGGCCCATTGTGATAACAGATTCAGACAGTGTGCTAGACGCTGATAAGGAAATGTGCTCTCAATAGACGATTACCCACATACTTGGGAGAGAATAGTCAATCAGGCAATATACTTGGTGGAGGGAATGAGAAGCATACAGATTTGTTATTATTTTCAATGCAGGGTTTCATAATCCTGCTGGAAAGTTGAGGTCAGAGTAACGCTCATACTGTGA
>CM071605.1:2829131-2844131 GCA_036365135.1 Miichthys miiuy
ATCAGCAGTTGATCCATCCCTATGATTTTGGATTACAGGCATCTATTAATGGCTTCATATCAGCACAGTGATGACAAACCTTCCTAAACTGCCACACAATCACTGTGATATTTTAATTAGATTTGCAGTATTTAGCTGATCAAGTTAACATACTGTATGTCAATGTCTCTGAACCACCCTCACCTCACATGAATTAAAGTGTATCTTTCAGGGGACTGCCACAAACGCTGTTGAACTGATTATTTCCAGACAACTCAATGCCTACTGCCTACAATGGCCAATCTCAAGGTCAGCGTCAGCAATGAGAAACAATATATGCTGCTGCTCATGCACAAAATCTTTACCCTGCTTTTACCGTGGCATCACTAACTCAGGGAACGTTTCAGTGACTTGTGATCATTTCAGTTCAGTGCAACTTGAAATACAAATATAGCTGCAAGCAGCAATGGGGGGCCTAGCATAGCAGGCAAGCCTATGCCTGTTAAGGAAGGCGTCATGAGTCCATACACCAAGTTTCGTGTCAATACATCAAGGCATCGCAGAGATATTGGCCCACTTCTTGTATGGCGGCTTCGCCGCCGATTTGGATTGGCTGTTACGGCAAAAGAGTTTCAGACATGAAACTTCAACCATGAGCCAGCCATGGTCTGAAGACCATATCCATCAAGTTTCGTGTAAATCGTGTGTGTGCCCTCTGTAATCATAAGCGTGTTTTTGACTAAATTCAAAATGGCCACCAAATCTTTATGCATGTATTACACAGTCCTTTAGCAAATGTACTGGGATGTCTGAGAATATCAGTCAATACTGGAATTACAGTTAAAGTCCAAAGCAATATGAAGATATGAGCAAAATTGCATTTTTGCTAATTATAGCGGTCTCCAAAGGTCAAAGCTCACCAAAATTGTTGGGCCTCTCAAAGAAGTGGTCATGAGTCTGTGTTAGAAGTTCGAAGTCAAAACATCAAACAGTTGCCGAGATAAGGCCACACTTCCTGTTTGGCGGCGTCGCCGCTGAGTTTGATTGGCTGCTATGGGCAAACAGAAGCGAAATTAAAAAATCCACATGATAACTTTTGTGCGGCTTGGTCTGAAGATTCTATGTGTCAAGTCCCATGGAAATCGGACAATCTGTGTGACCTGAAATGCTTTTTTAAGGTTTTTGATAAAAAATGGCGGAAAATCCAATATGGCGCATATTGACGTCATATGCGTTGAACTCATCTTAAACCAAGGATTCCAACGGTACCTCATTTGTGAAATTTGGACCAACAAGTCCAAAGTTATGAAGCTGGATGCACTTCAAACTTTGACATGTTGGTGGCGCTAGAGAGTTCAATGTACGGGCATGACAATTCTTGAGGTTGACCATGGGACTGTCCTGAATACGTGTGCCAAGTTTCAAAACTTTTCACCATGGCGTTCTAGGGGCTGCCATAGACTTCAAATGCAGTGGAAACGGATCAATAATAATAATAATAATAATAATAATAATAATAATAATAATAGGAAAAGCTACTAACACAACAGGTTGCGCTGCTAGGCCCCAAAAAGACAACACGCTATTCAAATGTGAGGTTGGTACTGTCATTAAAAGATATCTCCTTGTCTCTTTTTTTATTTCTTGTTTTCATCATGTTGCCATCTTAACACCCAAAGTTTTGCATATGCATAATGAGACACAAATTAACATGCACTCACACACACCACCACCATCTGTGGCCTTTAGAGATTGCCCTGTTTTCCACTGCTCAGTGTCAGAACAGCTGTAGCATATAAACAAGAGGGAAGATTATGATGACAGCACAGGGTCATTTTGTGAATCACCAACAGATAATATATCAGCTAAAATGGCACAGCTCTAAATTAGGTTACTGACTGTCAACATAATTTCTGCAGCTCATTAGTTTAAGTATACAGAATAGCAGGTCTGAATGATGTGTGTGATTTTTAAATGTATGTTATACACACCAATTTGATGCTCTCATCCAAATGGCATCAATAGAATATCCTGAAACCTGTAGCTGAAAGACAAAACAGGCCTGG
The DNA here is from genome assembly GCA_036365135.1 of Miichthys miiuy. Taxonomy (NCBI): domain Eukaryota; kingdom Metazoa; phylum Chordata; class Actinopteri; family Sciaenidae; genus Miichthys; species Miichthys miiuy. Next base: position 2,831,177 of record CM071605.1, read on the forward strand.
GATTGATTCATTTTTAGGGCATGGATAATACAATTTGATAATACAAATTTATTAGGGCACTGTGGCCAAAATGTAGGGCATCAAGGCCAAACTTACCCAACAGTATATAGTTAAAATCAGCACAACCTTGAACATCTATAGTAGTAAAATGTCCAATACACATTAATGCAGCAGTAATATTGAGCCAAAAACATCATATATAATATTAAAACACTGACACAATTTTACATTTCCCTGTAATACTTTAACCTTAGGGTTAGGGTGCAAATCTTTTACTTGAAGTGGAGTATTTTCCACAGTGGGGATATTATTAGTGCTTTAGCTGAAGTAATGGACCTGAATACTTCCTCCACCTCTGGTTAGCAAATTCTATCTGATTTGGCCTTTCCAAATCAGGTGCTGCAGCAGAAATGCTAGTCATCCCATTAATTTGACTGAAGTTAGTAAGTCAGCTGCAAAAGTTGAGGATGCCTGAAATATCACTGAAAGCGAGCGTTATCCAGGCGGAGTTCATGGACCAAACTGTGATCCTCTGATAATTGTGTCCGTGCTTGGTTTATTTTGTGTACCCAGTTTCTATGTCTGTGTTTGGATTCGCTGCAAAATAGTGACACCAAGAATCTTCCTTTGGTTTTTGTGTTCATTTGTTCGAGAGACAGAGATGGTTGAGTGACATAGATAGTGAATGAGGAGAGGAGCACCAGTTAATCAGAGAAAAAACAATATTTTCTGATGGCTTTACAGTGGTTACATTCAGGACAAAAGACACGCAAGTTTGTTTATCTTTTGAGTCACGTGTAGTTTTGAATGACGAAATCTGCAACTTTCTTTGAAGGGCACCACAGCCAGTTCAAAACAAGGTATGTCAAATTGGCCATGTGGGTAGCTAAAAGGGGCATTACTGCCGCAAGTCGGGACGTTAACAGCATTGGCTGTTTGACTGTGGTTTAATTCCTGTCCTGTAAGGACATTATGTAAGATTTTCACAGACTATAGGTGAAAGTGTAAATGAGGTTTCAAACATTGGATACACAGTATGACATAAAGCCACTGTGAAATAATTTGAGGAAAAGCATCAAAGAGATTGTGTACACATACAGTTAAAATACAGCAACAGGAGGTACAACTCTTGAGACGTGTAAGCACATTGTAATCATATGTACGTATTGTATGTTCAGGTTTTATTGAGGTGAATGACATGAGACAAACTGCATGAGATCAAGTAAATACATAAGATGGATTTAGGAGGTGCGTCATAAACCACAGGAAACATGGCATCTCATAATGAGTAGACAGTGATATATGGACAGACTGTCTCAAGAGCTAAACTTAATACAGCAATTTATTCACAAGATATGAAATCACAATGCCTTCTGGGAGGACACAAACTGTGAATACTGGCCAGGAGGCTGACCCACATAATATATGGCTCTATCTAGCAGAAATTATGTCTCTGTGTCGCCCTACCTTCAAAGTCCAAGGGGAGAAATGTCCATGTTAACATCAAATCTTGCATTCAGTTGCAGAATCTGATTTAAAATTTGAGGTGACAGGTAACTACAGTATTCTCAAAAGTTTTATTGAACTGTCCAAAATGCACTGGGGTTCAATGACACTATATGCCTTATGTGTAGAAATAATTACTTTATTTGATTGATGCAAGATTGATGTCTTTATTGAAGTTTATTAGCTTGACTCTAGTTTTTTTTTTTTTTAAACACAACATCATGTAATTTCTCAAGTCCCTTATAAGGACCAGTATAAGATTTAGTAGCATCTAGTTGCAGATTGCAAGCCCCTTCACTCACCCTCCTGTTTCAAGTGTTCCAAGCAGGAAACACAGAGTTTGTGAAAAATGTGAAAGGCCCTACCTAGAGCCAGTGTTTAGTTTGTCCATTCTGGGCTACTGTAATAACTTGGCAGACAGCGTGGAACAGAAGCCACAGTGTCTTTATATATAAAAGTTCATTCTTAGGTAACAAAACATAATTCTTATTTTCAGGTGATTATACACTAATGAAAACACAGTTGCTCATATTATATTCAATTTCTGCCATATTCTGTAAATAAAGCGACCTAAATCTGACAGACTGGACCTTTAAATGTATTTTCCAGTTTAGAGGTAAAACAATGTAAAATGCAGTGATTCATAACCAGATGAAGCATGTCTTCTCACTGTTTAGATTAAATAAAAGTGCTAGATATCAATAGCTTTCACATATGCCACTAATGATAACTGATTGACTGACCTGCTTCTTCTACCTTTGCTCAACTCAAAGAGTCAGTAATGCCTGGGATCATTATGGATATGATTGAGAAGAAAATTTATCTCCCATTGGGCTTATTGGAGATTATTCAAGTAAAAGAAAAAAATCAATAACCGAAGAATCAAATGAGATTACAGCAGTCAAACTGGGCCATCTTCTCTCCATAAAGTCAATATCTTTGATTGTTTACTGGGAGAGATGTCTGGTCTGGAAAATGGCTAAAAGCAGCAGTCAACTGAATTTGTTTGGTCTTAAATAATCTTGACTGACATGACCTTTACAACTGTAATAGGACAGCAAGGTTTGAATGACCTAGATTTAAAAAGTGTAAAGACCAAACAGCATATTCAGAGGATTTTTGGAGGATAGCTGTAAAAGATAATATTTTAAGATTATAGAGTTAATTAAAGTGTGTGTACTGTGAAATGACATACATTATGGTCATACTCCCCAATGCTTTATGTGTCAGCTATACGTAACAAGACATAAATGTTGACCCGTTTATGTTAAATCATTTGTTGGTGATATGATGTCTGATGCTTACTGAGACCACACAGATTGCTTCTGGCAAGATCATACGATGGCATTTATGAGAGTTTGTCGAAAGAGCAGGCCAGACTGTGTGTGCTGAAGAACGACAGCTTACAAAGGACTTTACTGTTACCAGATTTAATGAAACTGTGACTAGCCATCTCTCTTGCTCATATAATATTATATGTTACATACATGTATACACGTCAATGGACACATAATCTATTCACACGCAAGCATGCACAAACATGCAACATACATATACCCATGTAGCTTTTCTCTTACACAAGCTTGCGATGGAAATATCCCTGAGACTAAAAGTAAACCAGAGGGAAAGGTTACGATAATGAAGCCCTCATATGTTGGCCCATTCTGTTGCCTGTGCGTCAGCCAAGATATAAGACATAAAACAGCAGACCACATAAGTAGGTCAGTGTGCTACAGTACATGCAACAGGCTAGCAGCAGAGAATCTTCAGTGGTGACTAACAGCCACTCAGATCATGGCATTGGAAATGGTATATTATGAGGGTGAGGGTGACAGTCTTCCTATAAAAAGGTGTAGTGTTGAGTTAAGATACCTTCTGTGGTAGATTAATTAGAGATCTGCTCTTTAATAAATTCAAAAAGACTATTTTCTTCCTCGATGACAAATTAAACTGTGAGTCAACCAGAAGCCTTGGGTTCACGCTTGATGTCAGTGAGCACCTGCCTACTGAAGGCACTGACCTTGCATCAGTTCAGCATAGCTGTTCTGTACTTGACCCTTGACCTCTCACTTCCATGTGGAAAAGGTCAAGCCAAATGACAAATAGACCACCAAGAATCAATGGAATAATAATAAAGTACGGTATTACATCACTGGCAGTTTCAATTCATATTTCTTTAGGTTTTATGGTTATGTTTCTAGAGCTGGAAATGTCCACGTTCGATTTAGTTGACTTAAGGGAGACATAAATTCACACAGATCTACATGTCAGTGATGACATACTTAGCCCCAAGACTTATGATTGTAGTACCTGAGTACAGGTGTGTGAGTACAAGAGACGAGGTGACATCATAGTATCAAACAAGCCAATTAAATAAATACCAAAATTATCATTTGGTCTGTTCCAGAGTGAAACAATTCATATATGTAATGGATTTCTGTATAATTTGGCATCAGCATCCATTTAAAGCCAAATATTTAAAACCCGCTTCAACTCCTCACGACATGACATCTCTAACTTACTTACTTTTAATTGATGCTAAAATAATATGCTGACATCAGCATTCCAAGGTACAAGAATCCTGCAGTACACATTAGCGGGATGCGGTGTCCTAAATTTAAGCATGTTAAATATGTATGGTAGCATGCTAATTTTAGAACACTTAACTTGTTACTTCAGCATTTTAATCTACAGTAGTTGTTAACATGCATGCTAAAGTTAGTATTATATTATAGCATTATATATGAGCTGAAAGAACGGCCCTTACTTAGTAAACCCTTTTCTGTTTCTTGTCTAGATGTGTTATGTTCTGGTATGTATTGAGCATTGCAGCCTCATGGAGCCGCTAGCTTTACTCTGTTTTATTCCTGTTTAGACAGAGTGAGTTTCAATTAAACTGTCAATCAATTAACAATTTCTGGGCTAAATGCTTGGTATAAACATCCAGCATTACCATGGCAACAAACACACTAACTTCTCAACAAGCCCGGTCTCTATTGTTGGGAGCATCATTATAAACCACCATCAAATGACTACATCCCCCGCAGGCAGTCTGTGTGTCCACGGCTCTGTCCTCATTCCTTGGCCCAGATGGCCAGTGTCCGCACCCTCTGTCTCTGCCAAAGCAGTGGTGGTGACTCACTGGCATTTATGACAGAGAAGTCAAACAGTCAAAGCCTCCATAGCTGGTGCACATGTTGTTCTCAGACTGACATCATTGACAGTGGGGCATCTTAATCACACGTTCCTCATATATACTGGACGTCAACATGGCAAATATGACAGTGTCAGTGATGGGTTGACAGGTTGGCCCATGATGCCGCTGGCTGACTTGAACTGCACTTCAACAAGCCATAAAATAATGCAAATTTGTGTCACCCAAACCCTTCTTTACTAGAAGATTTAAACTTTTTTTCTTTTCTGTATTCCACTAATTATCTGGATACAAATGTAAAACTATTTTAAGAAACTGTTACATGCTACATAAAGGACAATTTGCTGCATAAATACCGCATAGTAAATGCACAAAATAGCACACGTACAAAAGTCTTAGCTGATGCTTTACAATGGTTAATCGTGGGTGCCAAGATATTGTTTTTGTAGCTGAATTCCTGAGTAATATAACCTTATGTGTACAAAGAAAGTCTTTATTCGATTCACTGTCTTTCACATTTAATACGACAGAAATGAAAAATGTAAAACATTGGCAGTATTGTGATATTTTAATGCATAATGCATAATATTGTTGGCCATTTTGGGGCAACAGAACATATTGTCATAATGTTGCTGTGGTTGCCAGATGTCTATCTCTAGCTCTGTTGTGGTATTCACCAACTCCTGGGTGAAATATCTGGCTGTTTAGCTGCTCCACTATGTTCATCAGCTAGTTGGGTTTATCACCAACTAGCTGATGAACATGCTGCTGCAGCTGGAAATGAGGTTGATGAATTTGCAGGCCAAAAAAACAGTTAGTGGGTTTGTGAGTACCAGTGGTCATTCGTCTTCTCTGTTTTTCTCTGTATTTTCTTCTCTGTTTAATATGTGACTGGCCCTGCATGAAACTACTGATGACTAAGGACTTGTGTCATATCCAGTGACCTTAATAATATGCTGCTAATGGGCGGCAAAGAAAAACTCACTGGCATACAAATTAAACCAACGTCTTGTTTTGTTACTCTCTCTTGCCTTTACATCACACAAAAACAGACATGAAGCATATTTGGTTTGACAAAGCCCTTAATCGGCTGATTAGTACTACCCGACTCTCGCAGATAGTACTCACACTGAAATCACGCCATCCACATTTAGTCAATTCGGGAGTTTTCGTATTCTGACAAGGTCTCCTTCTCACTCTATAGTTCTACAGCCTCAAATAAACAATAAACCATTTGATATCCTATAAATAGCTTTAATATAAACACAATATATAAAAAGTTGTGAATAAACAGCCCAAAGTACACCACATTCATATAAACATCTTCACGTTTTTCTGCACGTCATGCACACATAGAAATCATACATCTGAATGTTGCTCTCACGTGGCTTTGTTTTCATCAGCCTGTCATGTGGAAGGTATCAAAAAAAAACATCCACCTGATGAAAAAACAATAAACACGTTGTCTGAAATTTGTCCTGAATAATCCAGCTCAGTCTGGACTTTATTATTTTTTCCTCTGGACTATGGAGCAAATCGTTTCCTGACTCAGACTTATTTATGAATTTAAAACACCATTTTTAGTTAAGTGCTCATCCCAAAACATTTTTTATTCTATCTTGGGATTAAAAGTGATCTTACACAATAATGTAGGTCGTTTAGGATGGTTTGTTTTTATCTTACAAGAATAATTTATTTTTTCACTTGCCCTCTACGATGAAGGACCATTTAGCCTATGAATATGAGAGACGGAAGAGAAAGGCCATAAATGACATCAAAGCTGTGAATGACGCAGAGGTAAAAGCTACAGAATAAATTAATTGCCCCTGGCAGCTGGAGAGGGTGTTTTGTTGATACAGCAGGTAAAGTGTCTGGCTTCCACAAGTTTGACCCACATTTAGTATCCAAACAACACACAGGTGCTCCTACTGTTCCAATCTCACCTCTCTTTCTCTCTTTGTGTTTTATTTCTTTTCCTTTCTTTCTTTCTTTCTTTCTTTCTTTCTTTCTTTTTTTTTTTTTTTTTTTACAGATGATGTCTGCTATGTAAAAAGAAGGATGACTAATGGAAATCAGCCTTACCCCTGAGGTGACGGTGCTTCAGAAAGCAGCAAGGTTCTGGGGAAAATACTGACACTGGCATAAATGTTCAGCTATTCCATCCATGGTGCACTCTGCTCAGGGAATATTTTGTTCCATGTCAGAATAAAAGCTTTGATCAAATTAAAATCAGCGGAGGCGGTGGAGAAGGTGATCATTTGTTCAATCTAAGATTCAGCCTAAACTGTCTGCCAGCTTCAAAATAAATAGCAAATTGCAAAGCCTCACATAGACAATGCTATTTCTATTTCTTTGAACTCAAGTGCAAACAAAGGGGCTTTATTGTAACTTGTTTCGACACAGGTGACCTTGTTGCGTATGAGAAATTCAGACCACATGCTTTTTGCATTTGAAGGCAACACAGTGTCCTTGTGTGTGTCTCTTGAAAAGCTGCCTAAGTTTCATCTCAGCTCTGCTGATACGTGTATGTGTGTCTTAGTGTGTGTCTCAAATCCTAATATGAATGTCACATGACACACACATAGTATCACACATTTTTCTCAGATCTTTCATAAAACATGAGGCTTTATACCTACAATCACATTCCAGCTATTCGACAGCTGTTCCTTTCCTTCACAGATTCAACATTTACCATTAATGTGTGTATCATAATGACTCACACTGATGGCAATGCAAAATAATACCAGAGGCAAACTGTAGCTGACCAACTGCTAAACACTGTTACATCCCATCTCCTTCACAAAGACAGTAATTTGTTGATTTAATCAGCTTTGCAAAACAGCACAATTTGTCTCTGTGAAGACATCTTGTTATGTTAGTCTGGTAAGTTTCAGTCCCCGGACAGCAGAATAGTTGATTCAATAATTTTTACACTGTGCTCTATTTATCTTTATTGTGCTTCAGCCCTCTGTTTGTGATAAGATTACACACTAAACAACCATTAAACTTGGCCCCTATCATATGCTTTATTAGTTCTCCTGCAGAAACTGAAAAACAAATGTAGAACTATGCAGAAAAAAAACATATAATGACATATTGACTACATTACTGAGGAGCTATTTGCTAACATACTAGCAACGAACATGTTAGCTAACAATAGCTCTCTTGTAGTTTCTTAATTTCAGATAATTTTATTCATTAAAGCGATACTGAAGAGCGTATTAGGTTGGTTACCAACAACACAACTACAAACTGTTAATTCAAAGATTTGTATCATCAACTCCTCTTCCAACTCTTATAGTGGTCTGTAAGACATGTCTCTGCTGTGGAGTTCATACTCTGAAGGTTGAATAATAGTGGATGGTGCACAGGGGACACAACTAATAAGCTATGATAATCTCTCATTATCTGTTTCCTAAAAGGTCCACACTGTCAAGGTAGCTGGTCAGCAATTTATCTTGCTCCTGTTAGTAAACCTATTGATAACTGCAATTTAATTGGAAAGACGTGACTTTCCCACGAAATGTTGCCATTTTAAATGCTGGAGTGACAGCTCTATAACTCAACTAGAGCAAGGTGAATTCTTACTGGCTGCCTCATGTGTATTTAACATTTTACAGTTGGTATAATGTGTTCTGTATTACACCTCCACCAAATGATATATGACTACCAGCAGCTGTTTTACTTCCTTCCTCTTATTTTTTTTTTTCTGAAAAATCTTCAAATCTGTTGATATCATTTGATAAAACAGTCAGTAGATTAAAAAAAATGTTTCTCTATTCTGTGTGTTTTTTTTTTTGTAGCATTCAAGGTTAATAAACACATTTCTTTACAGTGAGGACGATACCAGCTGTCAGCGGCAGTGAATTAAAAGGTGTGGGTGGTGATGGAGGATGTCTTTCTTTGTGTCTCATGCTCTGTCTATGCCTTGCTGTCTCTGTGGCTTGTGCTCCATTTTAGGCTGAACAAACCAGTCGTTCATCTAAACTCATCCAGTAACCACACCACTCCATGGCTGTGCATGCACTTTCTCTTTCCATCTGTGTGTATTTAAATTCACTCATTATTGTCAAGTGAGCTTAATGCATGCATGTGTTTCAGTGTGACAAATGAATTCATTAATATCCGAATAATAACCCCCTCCTCTCCGTCTATCCACCCATTTTAAACTGTTCATTGTTCTTGTCACAGAATGTTGGATCCTATCCTAGCACACACTGGGAAAGAGGCAAAGTCACCAGTCTATCACAGGGAAAGCACACGAATAGATAGACACTTGCATACTCACTCTATGGACAATTTAAACTCTACATGGACAGGCAGGTGTTATAGTCACTGTGAAGGGACATCTGGTGATAATCAGACTCTGTTAAAGTTTTAAAACACTTAAAACACTCAAACTAGATGTCACAGGGACAGCAGTACAACCACCCTGCCCTCGTCCCACCCCCATGGCAGTGCCACTTCCTCCGTCTGCCCCAGAGAGGCTGCCAGTTCAACCCTGGCACAATACCCCATCCAGCAGCCTGGACCACCCACTTAATTCTGCTGTGACTCCTGCTGGAGTGACACCAGCCACTGCAACTCTGATTTACTATGACTGGTACACATACACACATTGTACCACTAATACCATATGTGCTAACATGCACGTACACACCATAATCACAAACTCATGCTGACACAAACTCACACGAAATGCTTACAAGTATGTGTGTTAGCCTGTGTGCTGAACGGCAGTGTGAAGGTAACTTTGCCAGGGTTAGTGACTTGAATCTTACTACCCATGGGCAGTGTTGAAAGTGTCCAAATGGGATATGTTTAAAGACAAACAGAAAGTTAACATCAGAACAACAAAATCTCTTATTATGATTATCGTACTCTCATCTTCATGGACCTTTTAATGGTTTTATCTGCAGGGACACAGCTTGGTAATGTATGTACGAGACCTAATCAATTTTGACACTACTTCCGATGTCTGACAACAGAAACAGAAAAAATGAGAACAACTTTATGATGAATCAGCTCTCATATCTGATGCACACACACATACAGGCACACATGCAGGCTATAATGGTAGCAGATCATCTCTAGCAGCCGCGGCAAAGCCAGAACATGATGTATAAATGTCCAAATTGCCTGTGAAGTGAAATATTCTGGAATTAACTTGATAACTTCATACTGACCTCATATTATCTGATATGACTATTTATTGTAAAAATATTAAGATTAATATTAAGCAAAGTTATTTGCCTTGAGGTCCTCCTGAGGCGAAAGATTAGTGTACATGATGTAATTTAATTTCATTGCATAAGGAGTTACATACAGCAAGGAGACACGAGAGGACAAGTTCATTTCTATGAAGAAATCTCAAACATCTCTTTCCAGCACACCCTGTGCTTGAATGCATGTCTGCGCCTGCCCTCAAATCCACACATAAAATCCACAGCTGCTCTGCAAACCAACACATGCTGTCATGCATGTAACAAACACATACTGTACACATGCTTATCAAACACTATGTCTCCTACAAACCGAGGCTGCAGTTAATGGGGTGGTGGTATTTGGCTCTTCTTGGAATTGCAAATGGATGCTGCTGTGCTTCCAGTTAATTGTGTTACGTAACTTTGGTCACGGCTCATTATTTATGGCTATCACTGCAGGGGAAGTTTGATTTATCAATGCCAGTTTGATCGCAGCTGCTCTCATTCCAGTCCATGCCAGCACTGTGGTTTAGGCTACAGCCTCTGTATCAGAAGGCACAAGAACACGATGTTTGTTGGTGTATGGTTTTTCATTTGTCATCCCCACTTAACCTTCCCACAAAGTTGTCTTTGCTCATTGTGGTCTGGCAAAGCTCAACAGCCATTTGCTTTGGATAAGCATGATTTAAAGTAGGCTGTACTCTTAATCTTACTCCGTAAAATTGAAAATTCTTCCTCTAAAATTAGACAAAACATGAACCCTCCCCACAGCTGACTGGATGGACACTCCAGTTGTTGGGTTAAAATTTTACACCAGGAAATTCATGGAAGCTCTCAATTTTTGGATGTTTCCTAAATTTCCTAAACTATGTCGAGATTGAAAATAGGCAGTGCGGTTGCAGAGCCATTTTATCAGTAAAAAGATTCCAACAAGAGAGAAAAATGTTCTGTCCACACAAAGCAGAAAATCCCGTGGGCTGCCTTTGGGAGGCACTGCTATACTCTGAGTGGAGCATTGCTGCTGTTCATGAAATGGGACAGTCCATTTGCATGCACACAGCCAAGCTATTCAAACCAGTAGTATGCAGTCCATGCAGAGCACCATGTAATTGGTTTTTGTTTTAACTGTTGCTTAGTACTAACAAAGAGGACATGATAGAATGTAGGTTATGTAGACGGGACTCCCGACCTTGAGCTTGAGTTTTGCAGTGGTTAGAAGAGATTTTTCATTGTAATTTTTTTGTTCTTCTCTTGTCACTCCTTTATCACCATTGGCAATTGCTTCAGGACAATTTGGGTTTTAGGACAAACTGTGAATAAACCAAAATGACAATGTATAAGAAGATCAAATTGTTTGCGCAGTGAATCACACAAATCACAACAGTCATGGATATAAACTTCTTATTACAACAAAACCAACCTACTTCAGCTCAGAGTGCATTTTTAGAGAGACTGTATGTGTGTGAGAAATGTCTGTTTAAATGTAAGATAGCTCTCTGCTATAAATTATTATTATTATTATTATTATTATTATTATTAATTATACGAATAAACTGATTGAGGAACATGAACAGTTCCTACAGTGATCAGTATTTTGTATCATATCCAGGCAATACAATAAATAAAACATGAATTCAAACTTCTGTTGTCAGTCTGTAGTTGACCTCCATATTTCCACAATTCCTATGTATTTGTATTATTGATTGAATGTCCTGTAGAGAATGGCTGACCCACCACTAAACTGTTATTTGCATGGGTACAGACTGTGATCCCTGAGCAATCCAAGGCCATACATAATTTAAAAAAGAATTGAATATCCAATATATCACAGCTTTTTCTATTTTACTGTACTACTTCCCCCCTCTCTTTTGACATCCCCCTCTCTCCTCCCCTTCTCTTTCAATTACCCCCCTCCATGATTCATCTAATCATCTGTTTACGTTTATTCAGTGGCCTGTTCTTTTATCTGTCTCTCACGCTCTACTTTCTGAAGTAGTATCCCTTGTTCCTAACACACTGACACACATTTTTGAATTGCTGACCTACATTCACAACTCTGGGTTTCCATCACTCACTCTAACCTCCCTCTTTCCTCCATTTTTTTATATCTCTGCTTCTCCCTCTCTCAGCCTCATACGTTTTCACACATTGTTGCTGATATTCAATCATGTTTTGTGTTTTTATCTGCAGCTGCCTCATTATTCGTTTACTATATTGGACTACAGTATGATCCCTGTTAAATCTGAACCAACACAAGCGAAAAAACTACAAATCCTTTAGAGCACCTGGTCCCTTTCCCCCATCATCGCAGGTTTCCAAACCTTCCTTGTTATCCAAATGGCTGGCCAAAGTTATTGTTGGTATTGTTATTAAACAGCTATAAAATTAGACTCTTAGTTTTGAGATAATTATGTATGTTTTGTGGCTCGTTGGTCTAGGGGTATGATTCTCGCTTCGGGTGCGAGAGGTCCCAAGTTCAACTCCTGGACGAGCCCTTCAAAACTGTTTGTGCTTTTCAAAAGCACCTGCTCCCTCTCCTGTCCTTGCCATCCAAATTGCTGACACTTTGTGGCTCGTTAGAGATGTTTATGTTGTTTTTAAACAGGTATTAAATCAGACACTTTGTTTGAAGCAAACTGGCAACATTTCGTGGCTCGTTGGTCTAGGGTATGATTCTTGCTTAGGGTAGAGATCTCAGGTTCAAATCCCGGATGAGCCTTTCAAAACTCCAATTTGTGGTTCTCAAAAGCACCTGGTCCCTCAGAGGCTCCATCATCGCAGGTTTCCAAACCCTCCTTGTTATCCAAATGGCTGGCACACAGTGGACTTGAAGTAATGATCAAAGGAATGCTGCAATTTGTCCAAGAAATGTGGAGTAAGATGGGCACTTCTGGTTGGTTGGTTGATCACAGGTACATCCCATTTGTCTGTGAATTGTGGCAAAAGACTTTAAGGAAGATGAGCCCTTCTTATGTTATTGTTATTAAACACATTAGATTAGACCCTTTGATTCAAGCAAATGACTGACATTTTGTGGCTCGTTGATCTATGATTCTTGCTTTGGGTGCAAAAGGTCCCAGGTTCAAATCCT
>CM071605.1:2844631-2884631 GCA_036365135.1 Miichthys miiuy
CAAGAGGAGGGAGATGCGCTGAAGGAGAGAGAGGAGTGAAGACAAGACAGGAGTGCGGTACAAAGATGAGTGACAACAGAAAAAGTAGTATTTGGATGCATTTTAACAGTTGCAGAATTTGTAAAGTCAAGCTCTCATATCGAGCAGGGTCCACAAACAACCTACACGGACACATGAGAACTGTGCATCCAGCAGTTCAGTTGGAAGAACAAAGGCAGGCTAGCATGCCTGCTTCTGCCAGTGCCACTACTCCACCTGTTGCTGCTGCTGCTACCCCCATGCATCAGGTACACAACAACAACAACACAGAGCTCTATAAGCCAATTTATGTCAAAGGCAATAACCCCAGCAAGACAGAACAGAATTGATGAAGAATTGGCTAAAATGATAGCAAGTGATTTCCAATCCTTCTCATTTCTATCACTTTGTGGTTCTTCACGCAAGTTAGTGCAATCATTGGGTGGTTTCAGAGAGTTACAAGGGATTTTACAACTGTAAATGCAATTGGCTACAGCAATTTATTGAAACTGAAGTGATATATGTGTTCAAATACAAATCAAGTCAAAACAGCGCTAAATTTGGCTGAATTATAAAAGGTATAAGTGGTAAAATGAAGAGCCATTTGGGAGCCGAAAGAGCCAACTCTTCTTGGTGAGCTGAGCCAAATGATCCGGCTCACTAAAAAGAGCCGGAATTCCCATCACTACTCTGTAATGCCAGCACAGCCTATTACTCATCATTAATAGACAAAAATAAGAACAGCCCCAGGTTTCTCTTCAGCACTGTAACAGAGAGCCACAGCTCTATTGAGCCATCTATTCCTTTAGGTCTAAGTAGTAATGACTTTATGAGCTTCTTCAATGATAAAATTATAACTATTAGACACAAAATTCATCACCTCTTGCCCTCAACAGGCACTGATCTGCCTTCTTACACAGCAAGTTTGGAAACAGCTGTAATGCCTATATATATATTTAGACTGTTTTTCTGCCATCGACCTTCATCAAATAACTTCAAGAATTCCTTAATCTAAGCCGGCAACCTGTCTCTTAGACCCCATCCCAACCAGGCTGCTCAAAGATGTTTTACTTCTAGTTAGCCCTTCTTTACTTTCCTTTACTGAATACGATTAATCTGTCTTTATTATCAAGATATGTACCACAGTCCTTTAAAGTAGCTGTTATTAAACCTCTTCTTAAAAAGCCCACTCTAGATCCAGAGGTTTTAGCCAATTACAGACCGATATCAAACCTTCCCTTTCTCTCTAAGATACTTGAGAAAGCTGTAGCTAATCAGCTGTGTGACTTTCTCCATGAGAACAGTTCATTTGAGGATTTTTAGTCAGGATTTAGAGTGCATCATAGCACAGAGACCGCACTAGTCAAAGTTACAAATGACCTCCTAATGGCACCAGACAAAGGACTCATCTCTGTACTTGCCCTGTTAGATCTTAGTGCCGCATTTGACACCACTGACCATCAAATTCTTTTACAGAGACTGGAACATCAAATTGGCATCAAAGGAACCACCCTAAGCTGGTTTAAATTGTATTTCTTAGATCGATCTCAGTTTGTTCACGTCAGTGATGAAGCCTCCATGCATACCAAAGTCTGTCACAGAGTTCCACAGGGCCACTTCTATTCAGTTTATGTATGCTTCCTTTAGAGACCATTATTAGGAATCACTCCATTAATTTTCATTGTTATGCCAATGGCACTCAATTATATTTATCGATGAAGCCTGGTGAAACCAATCAGTTAACTAAACTTCAAGCATGCCTTAAGGATATAAAAAGTTGGATGACCTATAATTTTCTGATGTTAAATTCAGACAAAACTGAAGTTCTTGTAATTGGACCCAAACACCTCAGAAACTGTCTTTCTAGAGACTTACTTATCATTACGTTACTTTAGACGGATCACCCTGTCTCTGTAAATAATATTATAAAGAGTATGGTCTAGACCTGCTGTGTATGAAAAGTGTCATGAGATAACTTTTGTTATGATATATAAATAAAGTTGAATTGAAAAATTGAATTGACTTGCTTAATGCGTGGGAACAAGATGATTATTAGGTGGCCACGAATTAATAAGGCATGGTAGTTTTGCGTGGCCACGAGCAATGTTAGTCATTTCATCTGTGAGACTGTTGACTTTCTTTCTGGCATCAGTAGCTTCAGCCGCAAACATGGACAATTTTACAAGATTTCGTTTTATTTTAATCTAGGGATGAATTACAATGATATTCTTAAATCACTTGCGGTTGAACATTTTTATTCATACAATAATGTCCTACAATTATCATGTAAAGTGAAAGATAACTTTAGCGCACATGAGCCACTGGCCTGATCAGGTCAACAGAGTGTTTTAATGTACAGCTGATCCTAGTTGAGTTATAGGTTTATAATCTTGAATATAAAAGTATAATTTCCTGTATTTACTGCACAATTGACGACCTCTCCAAAACTGGAGACCATCCCATCAATCTGGAACTTGAATCATCTTGTTCCCACTAGTGGTGTATGAGTCACGATTCATCCGGTTCATTAACCGGATCCTCTAACTGACTCGGATTCACGAGTCATAGTCTCATTACCCTGGATCTTTACCATCCTACATCCGCCTAACAGCGGGCCACATATGCAAATTAAAAGGATAAAATGCGCCATTCACTACTCTACTTTTAACCTGTAGAATCTCATTACAACATACCTTGCTAATTATTGTGGACAGAGCCGAAAACACCTCAGAATCAAAAGAATCAAAAGAACCAAAAGACTCAGGTGACTCAGGAGACCCACGGATCGCTTGCCGATCCGGCAGACTCAAATGACTCAGGTGACACAGCGGATCAGCATAACTTCCTGCAGACTCAGACTCAGTAGTGCAGACCTGGATTCAGATTCAGATCCATCGAGTAAATCCATACATAGCCAAGAATCAAAAGAATTAAAAGAACCAAAAGACTCACAGAGTTGTGTCGTCCAAAAGACTTCCCAGTCAAATGTAAGAAGATAAATACAGCAATAAACAAGATGATAGAAACTTTATTTAAAACACAAACACTTGTTTTATGTAGCTGAGGCTAATATAGCTCATAGGCTAAAAACAATGTGAGAGGGACGTAACGTAATTAACATAATTTTAACTGCAGCATGAGATGTCGTTAATAATAATGCTCTTATTCGCCACACTTGATTTAACACAATTAAGTGTTAATAAACTTTAGAGCAGGAGTCATCAACTACATTTGACCAAGGGCCAGAGTTTTTCTCGGCAGACACTATCAGGACCAGACGCTCGTAAAATTAAATTAATATTGTATCCTAAGTAACATATTAATATTTCATATATCAATTTGCCTTTGAAATGTATGTTATTTTTTAGCCTTTGTCAGTTAGGCGTCATAGGTTTAGGCTTATATATTTATGAGGCTGTCAACTGCTAACGTGGGAAGGTGATGCCGCTGGATGAGGTGGCTAATTACAGATTGACATCCTGGTGACATGAAGGCTGCTCTCCGTGGTGCTGAAAGATTGAGTGCCTTTTGGGTGGGTTGTCCCCAAAATTATGACACATTGAAGACATTGGCCATGTGTGCTCACCAAGTTCAAATCAACATACACCTGTGAAGTTGTGAAAATGCCATGAAGGCCAAGGAACTCTCCAAACAAGTAAGGGACAATATTGTTGTGAAGTACGTCAGGGTTATGTTATAAAAAAAATATCCAAATCTTTGATGATCTCCAGGAGCACCATCAAATCTATCATAACCAAATGGAAAGAACATGGCACAACAGCAAACCTCCCAAGAGACAGCCTCCCACCAAAACTCACGCACCGGGCAAGGCGGGCATTAATCAGAGAGGCAGCACAGAGACCTAAGGTAACCCTGGAGGAGCTGCAGAGTTCCACAGCAGAGACTGGAGTATCTGTACATAGGGCGACAATAAACATATGCTCCATAGAGTTGGGCTTTATGGCACAGTGGCCAGAAGAAAGCCATTACTTTCAGCAAAAAACAAAATGGCACGTTTTGAGTTTGCGAAAAGGCATGTGGGAGACTCACAAAATGTATAGAGGAAGGTGCTCTGGTCTGATGAGACTAAAATTGAATTTTTCGCCATCAAAGAAAACGCTATGTCTGGCGCAAACCTAACACATCACATCACCCAAAGAACACCATCATCATTTTCAGCAGCCGGGACTGGGAAACTGGTCAGAGTTGAGGGAAAGGTGGATGGTGCTAAATACAGGGATATTCTTGAGCAAAACCTGTACCACTGTGCATGATTTGAGGCTAGGACGGAGGTTCACCTTCCAGCAGGACATTTACCCCAAACACACTGCTAAAGCAACCACTGAGTGGTTTAAGGGCAAACATGTAAATATGTTGGAATCGCCTAGTCAAAGCCTAGACCTCAATCCAGTAGAAAATCTGTGGTTGTTCACAAACGCAAACCATCCAACTTGAAGGAGCTGGAGCAGTTTTGCAAGGAGGAATGGGCAAAAATCCCAGTGGTAAGATGTGGCAAGCTCATAGAGACTTATCCAAAGCGACTTGGAGCTGTGATTGCCGCAAAGGTGGCTCTACAAAGTATTAACGTTAGGGGTGAATAATTATGCACATTGACTTTTTCTGTTATTTTGTCCTATTTGTTGTTTGCTTCACAATAAAAAAATTAAAATAAAAAACATCTTCAAAGTTGTGGGCATGTTCTGTAAATTAAATGATGCAAATCCTCAAACAATCCATATTAATTCCAGGTTGTGAGGCAACAAAACATGAAAAATGCCAAGGGGGTGAATACTTTTGCAAGGCACTGTATATATATATATATATATATATATATATATATATATATATATATATATATATATATATATATATATGCCTCCCAGACCATCACTGACCCACCACCAAACCGGTCATGCTTAATGATGTTGCAGGCAGCATAACGTTCTCCACGGCGTCTCCAGACCCCTTCACGCCTGTCATGTGCTCAGGTTGAACGTGTTGTCATCTGTGAAATCGCAGGGAGCCAGTGGCGGACCTGCCAATTCTGGTGATCTGTGGTAAATGCCAGTCGAGCTCCACGGTGCTGGACAGTGGGCACAGAGTCCACTACAGGATGTCGGGCCCTCAGGCCACCCTCATGAAGTCTGTTTCTGATTGTTTGGTCAGAGACATTCACACCAGTGGCCTCCTAGAGGTCATTTTGTAGGGCTCTGGCAGTGCTCATCCTGTTCCTCCTTGCACAAAGGAGCAGAAACCGGTCCTGCTGGTGGGTTAAGGACCGTCTACGGCCCTGTCGAGCTCTCCTAGAGTAACCGCCTGTTTCCTGGAATCTCCTCGCATGGGCAAAGTGGCGTGTGCCCAGGGCCCCAGAGCCTTTTTTTTTTTTTTTTTTTGTACAATAAAAAAATTAATATGGTTTTGAAATAAAATAAATATAATAATGAAATAATAATAAAATCATTTGAATGTTTTAGAAATTATAATATTAATGAGTAATGTGTGATGACACAATGACGTACGTACGCCAGCCGGGGTCAGAGACGCCTGAACAGTCTTTCACTCATGGCCATAGAAGCCGAACTGGTCCGGGAGTTGGAGTTTGATGACATTATCCAGGACTTTTCATCGAAGAAGGCCAGGAAAAAGATGATGTAGGTGAGCAGTTGTACTGCTGTTTTGTGTGGTTGTAGCTGTGGCTCTTTACTGATGTTAATTCATGTTACCTTTATTACTTTCATGATTTGTTTTATTTTAATTAAGGTGTGTTTTACTCCATAATACTGCAAGGGCTGGCTATTTGAGCTTGCTGTCTCTCCCATAATATTGTAGCGACCCTGCTTAATGTTGTATCTGTTCAAGTATTATCTGCGCTTATTGACTGTCTGATTCATGTCTGAATGTGTATGGGTTTAAGGCTGGTATGTGATTGGAGGATGAGCGAGAAGTGTGTGAAAACTGATAGTTTGAGCTGAAGTTGTTGTTGTTGTGTTGGCGTGGTTACGGCTGACAGTAACCATTAATGTTCCGGCAATAGACGTTTTGTTTTATACCGTAGACGTTTTGCTAACTAACTCATCGTCATTGTCATCGTAACCTTATCTCTTCAACACGTCCTGGCGGATGCTACAATATGTACGTGCAGCGAAGACGAGTATGAGTGTTGTCATGGAAATTCGATAAAGACTGAGACCACAATCAGTATTAATGAGAACTTTATTCTTGGCCAAGGAGAGACAACAATACGAGTACAAGAGTCGCAAAGTTCTCTCTGCTGCAAATACATTCAACTGCTCCTTTTGTAGACATTTCTCCCCCCTCCCTCTCCTCTGAGACAATAAAAGGAGAGACCCTAAGTGCATCAGGGGTTACCCTCGTAAATATCTGCTTTACTCCCCCCTTCCACACCGTGGCTGGTACCAACATCGGAGGGACTGAGAGAAATGCCAGAACACAAACATATATCAAACCGTCAGGAGGCAGTCTCCTAAGTAGGACAAAGTTCATACAAAGCTAAATACAAAAGTATAAATGTAGACTAAAGGTTACAAAGATTTTTTCCACTACAGTGTGTGCTGTGAATTAACGAGTGTGTATGGAGAATGAAAACGTGAAGTCCCATCATTGTGTGGCCATGATACGTGCATCAGTGCTGGTATAGATGGTTCAGGGGCCGAATGTCACATCACCATGGACAGCGCCCGTTATTTTGTGGTTGTGTGTTGCCTGGTGTTGTTATGTGCATAATGGGAAGAGCACCTTTGCGCGTGTGCTGTTTGCGTGTGTAGGCAGGGGCCTGTGGCGAGTTTGTGTCCAGGGCCCGTGGTCATGATAATCCGTCTGTGGGTGGGTTAATCAGCGCAGGGGCGCACGCTGGGGAATCCATGCAGTTTTTGACCGTGCCATGGCGTGTAACGCTGCAGGTCAGAATTGTGTGTTATTGTGAAAGTGAGTACTTTTGAGTCGGCTGTGTGTAGCCTAATAAACCTGCAACATATAATCAGTAATGCTGGACATTGGCTGTGTTATGCATTTACACCTGCATGCACCTACACCGCACGCGCAAGCCCTTTAAACCACCATCATGCGCGGATAGTGACAAAGGGCCACTATATTAGTCAAAAACCGGTTCCCATTGGACTCGTTGGGAAAGCAACAGTCGACTTTGTGGTTCCTGTGGGCCTTCGCTGTGTCTGGAAAGCCTGGAGGAGGTGATCGTGGGAGGACGACTGAAAGGAGCTGCTGTTGCTGCTGGGTCTTGGCTTGAGGTGGAGTTCTGCTACGGACTGCTGCAGCGATTCGGACAGAGTTCGGCAGCAGCTGGAGGAACGGCCGCAGCTATCCGGCAGCGAACTTTGTTTGTTGTTGCGAACTGTGGAGCGACTGAAAAACAGGAAGTGTGGAAACAGCGTCTGCCATAACCATGGAAACCGGAAACGGACGAAAGGTTATAGTGACTGAAAAAGCGCTTGCTGATAAACTTTCAAGGTTGCAAGCGGAACGAAGGCTAAGCTGAACAAAGCCGCCAATATACGAAACTCAATGAAAGATCTCATCATAAAGGGTGATAAAACAATGGTTTGTGATGCTTTGAATGAATTAAGGGTGGTGTGTGATGATGCAAAATGTATGCATGAACAGCTGTTGGGTTTAATGCCAGCTGATGAACAAGAAAAACATAAAATATGGTTTAAAGCAAAATTTCTGTCTTTAAATGAGTGTTTTCATGGTGCAGAAATGTGGGTTTCAAACTTTGAAGGTAATATACAAGAAAATGTTGGTGTTACAAATAATGAGGGTAATGCAAATAAAAATGAGGTTGGTATCAATCAAAATGGTGATGTCACAAACAATGAAAACAATGCACATGCAACTGGGCTGGTGGTGGATGACATTAGCCCAGATGACAGCATTTCTAATGTGGGAAGCAAGCGCTCAAGTAAAGGAAGTAGAGCCAGTGGAGGATCAAGCACCACTTCAGCTCGCATAAAAGCTGAAGCAGATAAAGCTGCTCTTATTGCCCATGCTACAGCTCTGAAGGAAAGGCACGCATTGGAGGAGCAGGAGCAACAATTGAGGAGGAAATGAGAACAGCTTCACTTAGAGGTGGAAATAGCTGCAACAAATGCTGTATTGCAGTATTGCAATCCTCTGGTGTGAGAAGTGCTGGTTCAGGATCTAAAAATGCAATGGGCTCTTACCTGGAAAATAAAAAGGGAAAATGGGTCTGTGATTGTGTTAAATCCTTTGGCAAATGAATATCAGCCTGGATTGTGGAAATCAATGCAACAACAGTGTTCAATAAATCCAAATAAACCACTGGACGTGTGATCAAAGGAACATGGCTCAAGTTTTAAAACAGCTTCTGAACATCACTACAATATGCTTGACCACCAGGAAAGCATGGGAAATTCACACCAACTTAAAAGGTCAAATGAGAACTTTTCAATTAAACAAGGAAATCAGTCAACCCCAAATCACTCATCAATTCACTCAACCTTGCATAAATCAAATTGCATCTGAGGACATACTTACCGTCATACCGTCATGCACAGACAAAACGAAATAACAGCTGCTTTGGTGCAACAGTAAATCACAAGATCTCAGCCACAGCAACTGGTACGTAGCTGCCAGCATTTGGCTCCTGATCGCAGCTATGCAGTGGCTAAGGACCTGCTGCAAGAGCATTTTGGAAATCAATATGAAATTGCTAATGCTTATGTGGCCAGGTCAACAAAGGAGGGGACCGGACACAGAAAATATATTTTAGTAGGATCTTTAATACCCCGACTGCTCTCGAACGAGCACAGCATTAATTCTCTAATTTTGAGAGATATGTTTGTTACAGGCAAACAAAATAAAGTAAAAAAATTAAAAAATCCCTTCTTTCCTTAATCTTTTCTGACTGTCTTAGTACAAAACAACAGCAAGCACCAACAAACAACAGCAGTGGCCTTATTCCTATGTAAACAGGAAATAAAAATACACTAATACATTTCTAGGCCACTCTTCTCATTTTTAACAGACACATTTTATAACATACATCAGGTTTTAACTCGGTAAACTTCATGAATTAAATTAATAAACACCATGAATTAACTTTACACTTCATGAATTAACTCTAACGTACATATTTATACATCCTTTTGAAAAATATGTTTCTACTGTGACCTTTATTGAACTTTCAGTACGTTCAGAAAACAAAATCATGTGCTCACTTACTCTAGCTCATAGCTTGAGAGCCTCACCCTTCACCTGGATGCAGCACATGCACCCACGGCTCTTTGTCTCCCCTCTACATGGGTAACAACACACAGTTTCATAAACAACGTTTAACACCGAAAATGTAACTGTAACTAAGATTTCAGTACACTATATGCCACTTACGCTGACCCGTGGTCGTCTAGGGCGGCCCCCGACACACTGGAGACAATAAACAAACCCTCGACCGACGAGAAATAAACACGAAGTCTTCAGTCACAAATCTCCGTCAGACGGCTCAGTTACCGGTCCGCTCTAACTCTTTCACTCGGTCACGTATTTCCTCTGTGTTACACGGTTCAAACGGTTCAAACTCTTTCCACACTCTCACAGACGAGAAATACACGTGTGCCATTGCGTGCATTAGGGAGACGACAGTTCGCGCTTGTTAGCAACTCTCGTGTAACCTCCTAGTTCTCACGGGATTCTCAACCTAGCTGGCCTTAAAGTGACAGTACACATTCTATTAGGGCACAGCTAACACAAAAAACATAGTTACCCCTGTTCACTTGGCTACATTTATATGGAAAAGGTTCTAGCCTGGCAGTCCATAAAGGGTGAAGATGTTAAAGCACTCCAAGCATATTCTTTGTTTTTGCGTGGCTGTTGTAATGTAATGGGGGAATTGGAGTATATGCAAGAGTTGGATATGCCTGCAAATATGAGGGCCATTCTTGAAAAGCTGCCATACAGGTTGAGGGAGCAATGGAGATCCATCGCTCATGGAATCATGGAACGAACACAGCAGAGAGCTCACTTTACTGACTTGGTTGCATTTGTGGAGCGTCATGTTAAAATTCTTTCTGATCCTCTGTTCGGTGACATCCAAGATCCTGTATCTGGTGCGGCCGGCACAAAGACTCTCACCCGGTTTAAGTCTTATCCTGGAAACAGGGTGAAAGGAATTATTGTTGCCACCACTGTAACATCCATGACCTCGTCAGAAAGGGGGGAGGAGCCACCAGCAGAGCTTGGAAAGTCAGTCAAAGTTGGATGTCTTTGCTGTTCATACAGTCACACATTGGAGGAGTGTAAACAGTTTAATGGGAAAAGGCACAAGGAGAAAATTCAACTTCTGAGGGAAAAGGGAGTTTGCTTTGCATGCTTATGTGATGGTCACATGAGTTGTGAATGCGAGAGGCGCTTGACATGCAAAGTCTGTGGTCAAACTCACCTCACTGTGCTGCACATCAAAAGACAACCACCTGCTCCAGAGCAAAAGAAACAACCACCTTCACAACAGTTAAAGGGCCCACTCAGTAAACAACCAGCTTCTTTCCAAACATGTGGTCATACAGGGGCCGGTAAGGATTGCTGTGTTCTTCTAATTCTCCCTGTAAGTGTGAAGTCTGCAAAGGGATATGACATTATAGAAACGTATGCATTTCTGGACCCTGGTAGCTCGGCCACGTTCTGCTCCGAAGATCTAATGCAGAGGCTGAATATTACAGGCAGAAGAACCATTTTTTGTTGAGCACAATGGGCCAGGAGACTGTCGTTCCAGCTTATTCCATCACTGGTTTGGAGGTGGCTGGATTAGATGGCAATGACTTTTATAGTCTCCCAGAGGTCTTGAGCCAAAGGAAAATGCCAGTCACTACTAATAACATAGTAACAACTGAGGAATTGGATAAATGGTCTTACCTGTCGGACGTTCACATCCCACACATAAAGGCAAACGTTGATTTGTTGATTGCTGGAACCATGGAAGGTCATCAACAGCCGTGGGAATGGCCCGCCGCTATTAAAACTGTGTTGGGATGGGTAGTTAATGGTCCGCTGAGTGGAAGCAGTGGTGCCTTGGAGACAGAGTTTCCCTCTGCCACAGTGAACAGGATCTCTGTGAGGAAGTTGGAGGAAATGCTCACCAGTCAGTACATGCATGACTTCAATGAGAAGACTTATGATAAAGACGAAATGTCAAGAGAAGACATGAGGTTTTTGGAAATCATTAGTCATTCTGCAAAGCTTCAGGATGGACATTACAGTCTAAAAATGCCTTTTAGGAAAGAGCATCCCACACTCCCAAACAATCTGTCTATGGCCAAGCAAAGGTTATTAGGACTCAAGAGGAGATTTCAGAGAAATGAGCGGTTCCATCAGGAATATGCAAGCTTCTTCACTGATGTAATCTCCAGTGTTTATGCAGAGAAGGTACCTCAGCACCAGTTGGATGGTGCTGAAGGAAAGGTTTGGTATATCCCACACCACGGAGTCTACCTTCAAGGAAGAACACTCTGCGTGTGGTGTTTGACTGTGCAGCATCATTTAAAGGAACATCATTAAATAGTCAGCTGCTGCAGGGGCCCAACCTTACCAGTAGTCTTCTGGGAGTGCTCGCCAGGTTCAGACAGGAGCCTGTAGCAGTTATGGGAGACATACAGAAGATGTTTTACCAGGTCAAAGTAGCAGAGACGGACAAAGACTTTCTTCGTTTCCTGTGGTGGCCTGAGGGTGACATGAATCAAGAGGTGACATAGTATAGGATGACTGTTCATTTGTTTGGAGCTGTTTCATCCCCGAGCTGCGCTTGCTACTCACTCAGGAAAACAGCTGAGGATGGAAAAGCCTGCTTCCCTGCTGATGTCACCAACAGAGTGAAGCAAAGCTTTTATATGGACGATTGTTTAAAGAGCACATCATCTGAAGAGGAAGCTGTTCTGCTGATTAAAGATCTCACAGCTCTTTGCCTACGGGGAGGCTTTTACCTGACAAAGTAGGTTAGTAATAGCCGTGTGGTCCTGCAGGCTGTCGCAGAGAAGCATCGAGCCAAAGATTTAAAGGAACTGGATCTAGACAGAGACAGTCTTCCCTTGGAAAGAGCCCTTGGTTTGCAGTGGTGCATCGAGAGTGACGCCTTCCAATTTAAGATGTTGGTGAAAGAAAAACCTTACACTCGATGTGGCATGCTTTCTCTGCTCAGTTAAAGGATTGAGAACTGTCAGCATAATGTTCACGTCGCCTTCCTGCTTGGAAAAGCAAGAGTGACACCATTAAAACAGGTCACCATCCCACGTTTGGAGCTCACAGCGGCGATTCTTGCTGTTCGAGTGGACAGGATGTTGAGAGCAGAGCTGCAGCTACGGTTGGAAGATATGTAAGTTCTAAGATGAATCCAGCTGATGATGCATCCAGAGGTATGAAGGTGGACGCACTGCTGACTGGCAGCAGCTGGGTGGAAGGGCCCAACTTCCTATGGAAGTCAGATGAGCATTGGCCAGAGTGTGTTGTGGAGACGGCCGTTTCATTGAATGACCCAGAAGTAAAAGGAGACTTCATTGTGAGTGCAGTGATTGTGAAAGACTCACCCAGTGCTACTGACCAACTGCTTATTTATTTTTTAAGCTGGCAGAGGCTGAAGGTCTCAGTCGCATGGTTCCTCAAGGTGAAGAGAGCTCTGTTGAAATTACGCCAAGTGAGAAAGGAGCTGGCGTCTGACCCAAACAATCAATCCACACACGTACAGTTGGAGATGAAGAGGGTCAGAAAGACACTTGGGGGGCAGAGTGTTTCTTCAGATGACCTATTGGAGGCAGAGGTTTCCATCATTAAGTATGCTCAACAACAGCAGTTTAAGGAGGAAATTGACACACTCTTGTCTGGAAAGTCATCAGTCAGAAAGAGAAGTTCTGTGTACAAACTGGATCCACGCCTGAAGATGGCCTGCTGGGCGGCTGAGTAAAGCAGCGCTGCCAGAGAAGAGTAAGCATCCACTCATCCTTTCTAAAGATCAACATGTTGCAACTCTCATCATAAGACACATCCACCATCAGCTGGGCCACAGTGGAAGAAACCACACATTGTCCACACTGAGGAAAAAATATTGGATCACAGGGGTTAATTCAGCAATAAGGAAAGTGATATCTGACTGTTGCACTTGCAGATGCTTCAATGTACGACCTGGTGAACAAAAGATGGCGTATTTGCCACTGGAGAGGACTCTGCCTGATCTCCCTCCATTTACAAGTGTGGGAGTCGACTACTTTGGACCAATTGAGGTGAAAAGAGGGAGAAGCATGTGTAAACGCTATGGAGTGATTTTTTACCTGTTTGTCGAGCAGAGCAGTTCACCTGGAGATGGCGACTTCATTAGACATGATGCATGCATTAATGCTTTGAGGCGATTTATGAGCAGAAGAGGCCAAGTTGCTCATATGTTGTCTGACAATGGCACTAATTTTGTTGGATCGGGGAGAGAATTGCGTGAGGCTCTTGCAAAGTTGAATCACAGCAAGATACAAGGAGCACTGCTTCAACATGGAATCAAGTGGCGTTTCAATACACCTGCAGCATCCCATCATGGTGGTGTTTGGGAGCGTGTCATCCAGATGATCAGAAAAGTGCTCAATTCTGTTCTGCGTCTACAAACACTGGATGATGATGGACTGCATACAGTTCTTTGTGAAGTTGAGGCCATACTAAATGATAGGCCCATCACCAAGTTATCAGAAGATCCGAACGACCTTGAACCTCTTACACCCAATCATATTCTCCTCCTAAAAGGCAAACCTGCTGTACCACCTGGACTGTTTGTGAAGCAAGATCTGTATGTCAAGCGACGGTGGAGACAGGTCCAATACCTCTCAGATTTGTTCTGGAAGCGATGGGTGCAAGAGTATCTTCTGTTGCTTCAGGAGAGGCAGAAATGGAACCAGGGGAAAAGAAGTCTTGTTCCTGGGGACGTCGTCTTAGTGGTGGACTCGACAGCTCCTCGAGGCTCTTGGCTGCTCAGCAAAGTGCTGGAAACCTTTCCTGACACAAATGGGTTTGTGCGATCTGCCCGTCTCAAGACAAAATTTAGTATTATGAAAAGGCCTGTAACTAAACTTTGCCTGCTGATGGTAGCCTATGATGATTAATTGGTTTATGCACTAATAGGATATGGTGTGTGTACATCTACCACTCAAGAAGAACTTTTGGCTCCTTTGTTTGTTTGTTTGTTTGAATTGTTATGCTTACACACCATTAACAATTAGGGGCCGGTGTGTAGGAACCAGATTGGTCATTTTCTGTGTTCATGAGTGTTGTACACATTTGTGCCAGTAGGTGGCAGTATCTATTTAGGCCATTGTTTGAATCTATATAGGTAGGTGGGTTAATCAGCGCAGGGGCGCACGCTGGGGAATCCATACGGTTTTTGACCGTGCCATGGCGTGTAACGCCACAGGTCAGAATTGTGTGTTATTGTGAAAGTGAGTACTTTTGAGTCGGCTGTGTGTAGCCTAATAAACCTGCAATATATAATCAGTAATGCTTGGACATTGGCTGTGTTATGCATTTACACCTGCATGCACCTACACCTACACTGGCAGCGTACAAGCCCTTTAAACCACCAGCATGCGGATAGTGACAAAGGGCCACTATAGCATAGGTTTCACAAACAAGGAGATACTTAATCTTTTGGCACATCAGCATCACATAGTTATGACGGAGTATTAGGGCCATATTTAATAACGACTTTAATCTCGTAATTAATTCTCGACATATTTAATAACGACTTTAATCTCGTAATTAATTCTCGACATATTTAATAACGACTTTATTCTCGTAATTAATTCCAAAAAATTTTTTTTATTTAAATGTGGCCCTAATACTCCATCGTATTAATTTGGCTAAGATAAGTCTGCAAAGCTGCCATTGGTTAGCCTGATAATAATAAGACAGAGCTAGCTAACGTGTGGAGTAAGTGAACCGAATGTATTCATGTGTGTGCCATCTGTTTACACTCTTGCCTCATAATAGTCATATCATTGCAGTAATTTCACTGTATAAGGTGAGCTGTTTTTGATTAAAACACCTGGCACACAGTGCTGAGCTACATCTCAAAATTAATATTCAGGTTCCCAGCTCTCTGTTGACATATAGCACTAGACTGATATATCAGTTGATCAATATCATTGGCCTGATACTGGTCTATCAATGACCAAATTTACCACTCTTTAATACTATGCTAAACAATCAAAGATTAGCTCAAATTGTTACTGTGGTTAAATGTTTTTTTTTTTTAATTTTTGTATGTGCTTTCTTTTGGTGTTAATCACAGTGATGTGATGAAGTAATGTTTGAACCTGATGTGTGATAATATTTATCTCTACAGAGGAAACATCCATCAAAGATTGAGCAGTACAATGACATCACTGTGGCAGCAACATCTCTTCAACGAAAGACCACAGCTACACCAAACAAGCTCTCAGCAAATAAGCAAGCCAAGTTACCAGACCTGATGTTGAGAGCTGCAAACAAACGTGGTCCACAAGCAACTGTTGACAAGTAAAACACTGATCGTGCAAAACCTACAAAAACTCTCAAAGACTGATAGCCTATTCTACACAAATGTGACTGTTGATGATGGACATGTTTTCAACGCACTAGTTGACAGTGGATCTATGGCATGCACAATAAGTGAGACAGTTGATGCAAAACTTTCACAGTCAAGCCCTGACATTGAGAAATAATCTGCTGAAGACTTTGTCATTGTTGGTTGTGGTGGTCACCTTGTCACACCTTCTGCCATGTATGATCTGACTACATCCGTTTATGGCTATAAGGTGGTAATTCCTGTCCTAGTTGTGCCAGGCCAAACTGACAAAATGATTCTTGGCAGAAATGCCATCAAGTGGCTAATTTCATGAAGACTGCTGGCGACAAGAACACCTCATGTCCACTAAACGGTGCACAGAATGATGAACTGCCCCATCTCATCTCTTTGCTGTCCCAATCAGAAAGCGGCACAGTACCAGTCAGAATTGGAACGGCTAAACTCAAAAGAAGTGTCACTTTGCAGCCAATGTCTGAACATTTGGTGTGGGCAAAACTGCCTACATTGGATGTTTCTGCAGTGGGGAGTACAGTCATCATCGAACCCACCCAATGCAAGACCAGACCTGCACAAATTCTGGTGGGGAGAGTTGTCACTTCCTTATGGGGAGATGGCTGGGTTCCTGTCAAAATGGTAAATCCCACAGAGAAGCCGCTCACCCTTAAGAGAAATGCTCAGGTTGCAGATGTGTCCCCCTGTCTTTCTGTGCAGGACTTACCTGAACCAGACCGTGTCCAATCCAGTACACAATACACGCAGGGCTCATCACCTGCACCAAGATCAGAGGAGGAGATAACACGCATCTTGAGTGACATGGGCTTGCAGGATTTGAACCTCTCCTCCTGTGAAGTCTCCCTTGAGTGGAAGGATAAACTGCTGCAGATCACTGAGCAGTATGAGTCCATTTTTTCAAGACATAAAATGGATTGTGGCGAGGCAACAGATTTTGTCCACAGAATTCGCTTAGTGGACGACAAGCCCTTCAGACTTCCATACAGACGGGTTCCACCCTGCCATTATGACAAGCTTCAGACTGCTCTGAATGAGATGGAAGAATTGGGGATAATTCGCAAATCTCAGAGTGAGTATTCATCTCCCTTGTCTTGGTTGTCAAGCCAAATGGTGATCTTTGCCTCTGCAATGACTTCAGGTGGTTGAACGCAAGAACGGTGAAAGACGCACACCCGTTGCCTCATCAGACAGACGCCCTTGCTGCACTCGGTGGCAATGTGTTCTTCTCCACAATGGACCTCACATCAGGATTTTACAATGTCAGACTGCATGACAATGACAAAAATACACAGCGTTCTCCTCTCCATTCGGTCTCCATGAATGTAACAGGATGCCCCAGGGCCTGACAAACAGTCCTGCCACTTTTATGCGCATGATGATGTCCATCTTTGGCGATAAGAACTTCACAAGCCTGTTATGTTACCTAGATGACCTTATGGTTTTTGCTCCATCAGAACAGATTGCACTTGAGCGTCTACAAATGGTCTTCTCACGTCTTGCTGCCAACAACCTGAAGCTTTCTCCCAAGAAATGCCATTTTCTCTGCCGGTCAAGTTTCTGGGACACATCATATGTGAAGATGGTGTTAAGACAGATCCAAGCAAAGTGCACGCTATCAGTGATGTGCAGGAAGCTGACCTGATGGAGTCTGATGGGAAAACACCATGTGCTAAGAAAATCAGATCTTTCTTAGGTTCTTAGGTTCTGTACTACCATCATTTCATTGAGGCATGTTCAGCCAAAGCTAAGCCACTGTTCAATCTCGTGGCTGAACCGCCCACACCACCAAAAAGGGGAAGAGGCCACAAACTAAAATTCAAGAAAGGTTGTGTGAGGCTGTCTCCTACTGACTGGACTGATCAGTGCGGAGAAGCATTCAGGATTCTGAAACATGAGCTTGTGCACAGTGTCACTTTAGCCCATCCAGATTTTAATGCACCATTCATCCTCACAGTAGATGCCTCCTTTGATGGCTTGGGAGCTGTTCTCTAACAGTGGGTTTGATGGAAAGGTTGCGAGACCAGTGGCGTTCGCCAGCAAGACCCTGTCACGCTCCCAGCTGAATTATCCAGCACATCAGCTGGGGTTTCTGGCACTGGGCGGTCTGTGATAAGTTCAGCCATCGGTCTTTCACAGTCTGGACGGATAACAATCCGTTGACATATATCTTGACTAAACCTAGGCTGGACGCATGTGAACAGAGATGGGTTTCAAAGCTCGCAGCATACAGTTTCGATCTGAACTACGTCCCTGGCACAAATAATGTGGTTGCTGATGCGCTGAGTAGAGAGCCATTTGTCCAGTCATGCATAAGCCCACCGTCTTGTAACTGAGCCTTATGCCTCATTGTTGAACCAAGTAAATGGGATGATGGATAGGACAGTACAAGATGCATTTCAATGTACTACTAATTGTCAGTTGGTTGTTGATCAGTCTGAGGAGGAAGCTGTTGTCACTCCACCTCCACCTCAAGGGTCCTCAAGGGTCACCTCACATGACTCTGGTGGTGTCAGCCAGATGAGATGTACAGGTCCTGCTATTCCTCAGCTTGTCAGTGACGAACAGCCCTGCTCTTTACCAAAAAGTGAGCTGGCTAATCTACAGGAGCAGGATGGAGTCTTGGGCAGAATCTCCTTTACATCCGGCGTCATAGGAGGCCCACTAGGCGTGAACGTGCTGGTGAGTCTTGTGGTGTAATGAAACTGCTGAGACACTGGCCCAAGCTCTCCATCAAGGATGGCCTGTTGTACAAAGTAAAGAAAGACAGACACATGAACAAGACGATTTACCAGTTTGTTGTTCCAGACTCCTGAAGGCCCAAGTCCTTCATGGTCTCCACGACTCAACTGGCCATCAGGGGCAGGCTCGCACGCTCTCCTTGCTAGGCAGAGATTTTTTGGATAGGGATGGAACGTGACATAATCAACCATGTGAGAAACTGCTTCCACTGTGTGGTTGAAAAGACCCCAGAGCCTAACGATCGTGCTCCCCTTGAAAGCATCTGCACTACTGAACCTATGGAACTAGTATGTATTGACTTTTGGACTGCCGAACAGACTGACAAGAAGTGTGTTGATGTCTTAGTTGTTACAGATCACTTTTCCAAACTGTCACATGCTTTTCCATGTAAAAATAAGTCAGCAAAGCAGGTTGCCCATCGTCTCTGTGATGACTTTTTCTGCATATACGGTTTCCCTAAACGCATCCATTCGGATCAGGGAGCAAATTTTGAGAGTCAACTCATTAAAGAGCTCCTGGAGATGGCTGGCATCCAGAAATCGCATACCACCCCGTACCATCCAATGGGGAATGGGGTCGTTGAGCGATACAACAGAACTCTCGGGAACATGATAAGGGCCCTACCCCCCACTGAGCACGAGACAACAGGATTTGCACCTTTCTTTCTCATGTTTGGAAGGATTCCACGTCTGCCTGTTCATGTTGTATTCCAGCATGTCCTCCCCACGGATGCTGTAGTTGACCACCATGAGTTTGTCTCTCGTCTGAAGCGTGACCTGTCCGAAGCTGCATGCATCGCCTGGCGGAACAGTCGCACTGAACAGGCGTGCCAGGCAAAGAACTACAACCGCAAAGCCAAAGGATCACCCCTCACTGTTGGTGACAGAGTCTTGCTTGCAAATTGTGGTGTAAAAGGGAAGAGAAAAATTGCAGACAACTGGGACTCCATAGTCTATGAAGTGACATCAGTGAAACCTGGAATCAATGTGTACTGCATCAGAGACCCTGTGACATCACGGGAAAAAAGTTGGATGACCTACAATTTTCTAATGTTAAATTCAGACAAAACTGAAGTTCTTGCAATTGGACTGAAACACCTCAGAAACTCTCTTTCTAGAGACTTAGTTACTCTAGACGGGATCACCCTGGCCTCCAGCTCCACCGTAAAGAATCTTGGAGTTGTTTTTGATCAGGATTTGTCCTTTAATGTCCACATAAAACAAATTTCGAGGACTGCATTCTTCCACTTACGTAACATCGCCAAAATCAGACGCATTGTATCTCAAGTGGATGCAGAAAAACTAGTCCACGCATTTGTTACTTCTAGGCTGGACTATTGTAACTCTTTGCTATCAGGTTGCTCCAATAAGTCTCTTAGGACTTTGCAGTTAATTCAGAATGCTGCTGCACGTGTTCTGACAGGAACCAAGATCAGAGATCACATCTCTCCCATTTTGGCTTCCTTGCATTGGCTACCTATCAAATCTAGAATAGAATTTAAAATTCTTCTCCTTACTTACAAAGCTCTTCATGGTCAGGCACCATCATATCTAAAAGAGCTCATAGTACCTTACTACCCCTCTAGAACACTGCGCCTCAGGATGCTGGGTTCCTTGTGGTTCTTTCTCTCTCACCATCAGTGGACATACATGTCTCATTAATGCATGCTACTAACCGAACTTCCCCGGAGTTTTTGTCCTCTATCGTCCAGCAGGTTCTCGTGGATCGTGGCTCCTGCTGTGATCCTGTGCAACGTCCACTACATATATTATTACTGTCATTATTGCTACCATATGTTGTGTTATGTTTGTGTTGACTTGTTCTGTACACGTAACATCTATTGCACGTCTGTCCGTCCTGGAAGAGGATCCCTCCTCTGTGGCTCTTTTTCCTCACTCGAATCGAGGGTCTAAGGACAGAGGGTGTCACTCCTGTACAGATTGTAAAGCCCTCCGAGGCAAATGTATTTTGTGACTTTGGGCTATACAAATAAAATTTGATTTGATTTGATTTGAAAAAGTTGTCCACAGAAACCTCCTGTTACCTGTGAGTTTTCCTCCACTGAGAGATGATGACACCTTGGAGTCAAGCTGCCCTTCAATTGCTGGAAGTTTACAATGTGACCCAGTGGTTCCTGCTGACATACAGGATAGTAAGACAAGGACAATTATCTGGCTCCTACAAATGAATGATGGAAGTGATGGGGACACTACAGCCAGCCAACCCGACTGTTCTCATGTTGTGGCTGGGAGCGTCCCGCCCTCAGAGACTGAGGCAGCTGTGGTCCCATGTGTTGAGTTCCAGAACGCACTCTCCTGCCCCTAGCAGATAAAGCTCAACAAGTTTCAGAACATACCACTGACACACAGCTAGATGCACTTGCACTAGACCATGTAGTTTGTGCACAGCCACCTCCAGTTTGCACTAGGTTGGGTAGACCTGTTAAACCCCCAGTTCGACTCATTTGTGAGATGAATGAACAGGTTGTTGTTGACTCTGTGTCAACAGTTGATTCTTTGTTTTCGTTTGTGAGGAACATGTTTTCTGGATAGAGTGCTAAATGTTTTGGAGCTATTTTGGTATTTTTGGCGCTAGTACTTACCCAAGGTATGTCAGAGTTATCTCTGTTATGGAGCAATGTTTACAATATAAGAGGTGTACATGGCATCTTTTGTGTCTTTGTTAGTAAGGGGATTGGCCGACCCGTTGTTGACTCGTTCCCCAGTGGAAAGTTTCTGACTGACTTGAACTGAGTTATGCTCTACTCACTACACAACTGAAGTTTTGTGGTTTGTATCTTTTGTTTACTTGTGTATTGTGCCCCAATTTAGCAGGATTTAAGGGGGGGTGTATGTAACATAGTTAAATAGGGCTGAGTTAAATCCAGCTAAATGGGACAACTACGCCACCTGCTGTTCAAAAGGTTCACCTGCATGAATGCTAAAAGCAAGGGATTGTGGGTAGTCCTCAAAGCAACGGAGGATTTATGAGGTAAACGTGTCTGTAGATGTCTGTGGGCAAAACAATGTACATGATAACTTTATAGAAGTTCAGCTGGCTTCACTTGGCTAGGTAGTGTGTGTCTTAGAATAATTTCGCCATGTTTTTATTAAGTTGACTATATGTTTTCCATGTGTTTTGTCGAGTAACATTATGTGTAGCTAGCAGTTGTTAATGCCGTCGTGTCGTGTCGTCTCTCCAGACAGAGAGTGCGCTGTTGCCCGCAAAATGAGATCTACATTTTATACTTCTTTGTTATGAATGCAGGTATGTTACAGTATGTTGTCCTATGATGTGATCTTAAATAAATAAGAAATATGTAATTGAGTTGAATGAGTGATGTTGCTGGTTGTTCACCAAAGTGTTTTGTACTGTATTTGTTATTTCTAAATATGTAAAATAGGTAACAGTCCAGAGTATATTTGCATATTTGCATGGATTATCATAATGTTTTATTGATTTGCCTGAGTGTAATCCACTATACGATCACTATTTCTTTATTGTATTTTACTGAGTGTATGAGATGTATTAATGGGTACAAAAGCAACGGAGGATTTATGAGACAGAGAGTGCGCTGTTGCCCGCAAAATGAGATCTACATTTTATACTTCTTTGTTATGAATGCAGATGCAGATGTGAATAAACCTGCTGATACCACAATCCAGACCAGCTCCTGAAGGTTTTATTTTAGAAGAAGACATCTTACAAGGGTTACACAAGCTTGTCATCAATTTCATATGTGAGGGTCTACAGCCATTTTCAGTGGTCGAACAGCCCACTTTTAAAGAGATGGTTGCCACATTACAACCTCAAGCCAAAGTCATCTCCAGACCCACAGTCCGTGCCAGAATCTGTGAAGCTATTTTTTAACACACTAGTAATTTTACTTGTAATTGAGTACAATTTAGGCAATGTAACAGTACTTGTACTTGAGTACAAATTTTCAGTACTGTTTCCACCTCTGTTTTTATTGCATTTCATCTCTCCGCTTCATGTGATTGTAACTGTAATGTTACATGTTTGGTCCTATGTTTTTGTTCCAACAAAGCATAGAGTCGAGAGTAGAATCGTTGGATGTCCTTATCATCAAGTGTGTCCCAGTGAGTTCTGATAAACTCCCACATCTGTGTGCACTTTGGGACTGCAATGTTTGGCATTAATGAAAAGGTGCTACACAAAAAGTCAAAAGCCTTGTGGACCAAAGGAATAAAGTACATACTAAAGCTGAGTGTTCAGCACGCAACTAAACCCAAAAATCATTGCTTTCAAATCATATACTTGATCTTCTATCCTATAATATAAGTTGACTTTACCTATTTTAATGTATGAATATAATAGCTAAGAATACTATACTATGTATGTAAATATTAAATTGGAGACAATATTAAAACTGAATCTGAATAATTTCCTGTTTCTCCAGGTTTTCCATATTTACTTGATTACTCAGTTTGATGATGTTTATTGTTGTTACCAATGATTTAATTGAAACATTTCAACATAGCATCCAGTGAATGAATTTACAAATAAGATTTCTTTGAATGATGTTTCCATTTGTTGCACAATGATTAGAGACAAAATAGGGGGGTGAGGTGAAAGCTGTGCACCTAGTGTGTATGTATTTATGTGTGAGTCTTGATTCTTCTTTTAGTTGGGTTTAGTACCACATGGCCAAATTAGAATATGATTTTTCCCACCACTTCTTATGCCTCTAATAAAATACAGAGTTTAGTGACAGGCCTTTCGGGGTCATATACTTGATCTGCACAGAGCACAGGTCTGTTGAGATAAATTGGCATTGCTTTGTGGTTGCTCTTCAGATGTTGTAGTCTTAGCAAAGTGGATCCTTGTGGCTTGCTTTACGTGGCAAACACTGCTTGTTATGCTTTTTCTTTTTTTTTTTTCAGTTTTTTTTAACAAACATTGGTGATGTGTCCACAACCAAAACAAACTTGAATCAAATCAAATCAAATCAAATTTTATTTGTATAGCCCAAAGTCACAAAGTACATTTGCCTCGGAGGGCTTTACAATCTGTACAGGGAGTGACACCCTCTGTCCTTAGACCCTTGGTTCGAGTGAGGAAAAACTTGCCCACAAAAAAACCTTTTAACAGGGAAAAAAGGTGGAAGAAACCTCAGCAAGAGCCACAGAGGAGGGATCCCTCTCCCAGGACGGACAGACGTGCAATTGATGTCACGTGTACAGAACAAATCAACACAAACATATTGTACAATTACAATGAATGATAAAATGATTACAGTAGCAGTGGAACCTGTGATAGAGATAGCGAGACACAGATGCACAGCAGCAGCAAATCATAAACTAACTATAAACTGTAATGGAGATATGGTAGCAATAATGACAGTAATAATATATGTAGTGGACGTCATGCAGGACCACATTTCAGTAAAGGGAGATGTGACTGCATCTTCAACCAATACCGTGCCTGACTAGGCATAACCCTGAAAGAGACAGACAGACAGAGAGGGGGTGACCTGAGCCAGCCCTAACTATAAGCTCTATCAAAAGGAAAGTCTTAAGTCTACTCTTAAAGGTGTTGACCGTGTCTGCCCTCCAAACCCAAAATGGTAGTTTGTTCCACAGAAGAGGAGCTTGATAGCTAAAAGCTCTGGCTCCCAATCTACTTTTGGAAACTATAGGAACCACAAGGAACCCAGCATCCTGAGAGCGCAGTGTTCTAGAGGGGTAGTAAGGTACTATAAGCTCTTTTAGATATGATGGTTTTAAATTCTATTCTAGATTTAATAGGTAGCCAGTGCAAGGAAGCCAAAATGGGAGAGATGTGATCTCTGATCTTGGTTCTTGTCAGAACACGTGCAGCAGCATTCTGAATTAGCTGCAAAGTCCTAAGAGACTTATTGGAGCAGCCTAATAATAAAGAGTTACAATAGTCCAGCCTAGAAGTAACAAATGCGTGGACTAGTTTTTCTGCATCCGCTTGAGACACGGTGCATCTGATTTTGGCGATGTTACGTAAGTGGAAGAATGTAGTCCTCGAAATTTGTTTTATGTGGACATTAAAGGACAAATCCTGATCAAAAACAAGATTATTTACGGTGGAGCTGGAGGCCAGGGTGATCCCATCTAAAGTAACTAAGTCTCTAGAAAGAGAGTTTCTGAGGTGTTTAGGTCCAATTACAAGAACTTCAGTTTTGTCTGAATTTAACATCAGAAAATTGTAGGTCATCCAACTTTTATATCCTTAAGGCATACTTGGAGTTTAGTTAACTGATTGGTTTCATCAGGCTTGATCGATAAATATAATTGGGTGTTGTCAGCATAACAATGAAAATTAATGGAGTGATTCCTAATAGTGTTCCCTAGAGGAAGCATATAAACTGAATAGAAGTGGTCGTAGTACAGAACCTTGTGGGACTCCGTGACAAACTTGGTATGCATGGAGGATTCAACATTGATGTGAACAAACTGATCGATCTAAGAAATACGACTTAAACCTGTCATAGTCTAGTGGTGCCTTCTCCTCATTTCTTGTTGTTCCACTGTTTTCCCCTCCCCTTTTGTGTCTGTCTTGTTTGTCTTGTCTCCCTGGGAGTGGCCATCATCACCAGCTGCCAATCTGACTCACCTGCAACCAATTCACTACTCAACTCTAGCAGTATATCTACCCTGGCTCTACATCCAGTCTTCGCCAGATCGTTGTTTCACCACAGTGGATAATTACCACCACCTCCTGCCAGAGATCCGCCTGCCTGCTCTCTACGCCAACTTCTCCCCAGCCAGCCAGCCTAGATTGCCTGCCCTCTGCCATCTCACCATTCCCCTGCTTCAGCTCTGCCATTTCCTCCTCGTCGGCCATTCCCAGTTCCTGTCCTCTATTCAATAAATCCCTGTTTTGAAACTCATCCAAATCTGCTTTTGGGTCGGTTCTGCAGCATCGTAACAAAACCAGCTTAGGGTGGTTTCTTTGATGCCAATTTGATGTTCCAGTCTCTGTAAAAGAATTTAATGGTCAATGGAACAAATGTGGAACACTTTCAGAGAAATGTTCCTCAATGTAATATTGCAAAGACTTTGAAGATCCCACCATCTACAGTGTAAAATATCATTAAAATATTCAGAGAATCAGGTGGACTCTCTGTGTGCAAAGGACAAGGTCAAAGGTCAAATTTGGATGTTAATGATCTACGGGCCCTCAGACGGCACTGGATTAAAAGCTGGCATGATTCTCGACTGGAAATCACTGCATGGGCTCAGGAACACTTCCAGAAATCACGGTCTGTGAACACACTTCGTCGTGCAATCCACAAATGCAAGTTAAAGCTGTATCATGCATAGAAGAAGTCATATGTGAACACAATCCAGAAATGCCACCGTCTTCTTTGGGCCAAAGCTCATTTAAAATGGTCTGAGGAAAAATGTGACATTGTTCTGAGATCAGATAATCAAAATTTGAAATTACTTTTGTAAACCATGGGCGATGTGTCCTGCAGACTAAAGAGGAGAAGGACCATCCAACTTGTTATCAGCGGACAGTTCAAAACTCTTCATCTCTGATGGTATGGGGTTGCACTAGTGCCTATGGCGTCGGCAGCTTACACATCTGGAAAGGTACTGTTGTGAATTCCCTGCTGTGAGGAGTCTGCATCACAGCAAGCTGCTCCATGCAGAGACTGTGGACTGTTTTGCGCTTGCGCAGTGTGTTCGATAACTTCATGAGTAGTTATTTAGTTGAGGCACTCTTCGCGATCGGCAGTGCTCTTCTCCTTTCTTTTTGTACAACAGTGTGCGTCGGTGATGATGTAAGTTACGTGATGAGCAGATGTTGTTTATATTCCGTATGTGACGAGAGTTATTAATATTGCCAGGTTAATAAGCTCGGTTCGCTTTGTTAGCTTACCATGTAACATGTTTATGGAGCCTCATAAAACATGAACGGCCCGACCTGTAACTTAGCTAATTACCATACGTTTATTTCATTCTGTCCCTGTTTATTTTGCCTTATAACTGTTACTGATGCTAGCGTGACAAATTGACCGGATCGGTAGCTACTGGGGCTGTCTCATTTTAGTTTGGTCACGTGACCTGTCTGTTGCGCCAGGCTGTTGTGCTGTGTTCAATGATCCTACACTGACACCTACTGGTGATTTTCAGTATGACACGTCATTCATGCTTATTGCGATTTATGTTATTCTATCATTAATGCCACTGTAGGTTAATTATTATTAATACTGTTTATTGTTGTTGTCTTTGCAGACATCACAAACCACACACACACACACACACCGATACAACTGCTACAGTGCTGTTCATTTGCAAGAGGTTAATAAAGCCAACAAATGAGAGAAGTTGCTGCGTCTTCTCTGACCGGAGGATTAGGCCAGTATATGCACAGCCAGCGTATCATCACCGAAGCTGTTCGCTTACAGGTACCATCAATGCTGAAAAGTACATAGAGGTTTTAAAGCAACATATGCTCCCATCCAGACAACATCTCTTTCAGGGAAGGCCTTGCATATTTCAGCAAGACAATGCTAAACCACATACTGTATCCTTCACAACGTCATGGCTTTGCAGGAGAAGAGTATGGGTGCTGAACTAGCGTGCCTGCAGTCCAGACCTTTCACCAATAGAAAACATTTGGCGCATCATAAAACAAAAAATCCAGCAACTAAGGCCCAGGACCATTGAGCAGCTAGAATCCTGCATCAGACAAGAATGGGACAACATTCTTCTCCCAAAACTCCAGCAAGTGATCTTCTCACAGACGTTTACAGACAGTTGTTAAAAGATGAGAGGATGCTACACAATGGTGAGCATTGCTCTGTCCCACCTTTTTTGAGATGTGTTGCTGCCATCAATTTCAAAATGAGCTCATATTTTCCATGAAATGATAAAATGTCCCAGTTTCAACACATGATGTTGTTTATGTTCTATTGAGAATAAAATATGGTTTTGCAATGATTTTGAAATCATTGGTCTCTGTTTTTATTTACATTTTACACAGTGTCCCAACTATTTTGGAATTGGGGTTATACTTTTTTTATACAACACTTGTGGAATGGCTTTGGGCCGAGTGGATGCTGTGTGGCTCCGGCACATATTCCTGCTTTTCCTGACACTTACAACTTTTGTTGTGCTGGGTAACCATGCCAGCTGCAGTGGTTGCATTGTTTACCTTCGCAACCAGCTGCTAGCGCTCGCCAAACCTGCACTGCTGCCCAGAGAAAGACCACAGATCCCTGATGAGTGAGAAGAGGGATGCTGAGGATGCAGGGCCGGTGTCTTAAGGAGAGCTAGGAGGAGGAAATTTAAGCCGTTTCTTCGTATGGTTGTGATCGGGAATGTGAGGTCCCTGGCTAATAAGATGGACGAGCTGGGAGTGCTGACGAGGACTCAGCAGGTTATCGTGAGTGCAGTGTGATGTGTTTCACTGAGACATGGCTGCACGAACGTATTCCAGGCTCCAACGCTACCATACCCGGTGTTCCGTATTAACTTGTGACCACGTTAACTGGTGATCGTCAGCCAAATGCGCCTGTGATTGTTGTAGATACGACAGTTGTCCTCGTAGGTGCCTCTTTGTTTAGTTTCTTACCCATTAACATTGCAATGTCAAAAAAACAGACCTGACTCGTCCTTGCAGTCTTAATTGTGTGAACGCATCATGTAAACAACAGGAAGAGAGCAAGTTAGCTCTTCCTGCTAAAGTCTCTCATAAATCTCTTATAAAAAAATCTTGAATACATTTTCTAAATGCATCTATGGAGCCTGCTTCAGTAAACATGTGTCAGAAGAAATATTCAGCCTTTTGAAAGAATTTTTACGGGATTCGAACACGTGTCATCGTGACAAAATGAACAAAAGACAGAGGACTATTGCAGCTCACTGAGGATTCCTAATAAAATAACATATACAACAGACAGATAGACTGCCGTCTCTTTTTAACACAGGATGGATAACCACGTTAACTTGTGACCACACCAGGCTCTGTTCCTGCTAAAGTCTCTAATAAATCTCTAATGCAAATATATACGTCTATGGAGCCTCCTTGAGTAAACGTGTCACCGCACCACATTTATGTCCTTTTAATATAAAAAAAAAGTAAGAAAACATTGTAAGGGATTTGAACCTGTACCATTCTGACAAAACATACTACAGACAGACACTTAATGCAGTTTACCACAAGTACAT
Organism: Miichthys miiuy; assembly: GCA_036365135.1. Lineage (NCBI taxonomy): Eukaryota > Metazoa > Chordata > Actinopteri > Sciaenidae > Miichthys > Miichthys miiuy. Next base: position 2,873,150 of record CM071605.1, read on the forward strand.
TGAGACCTTATCATAAAATACCATATACAGTATACATATTCTGCCGTCTCTTTTTAACATGGGACGGATTGCCAGGTGTGACCACACCTGGCTCTGTTATGTATGAGCCCTCTGTGCAAATTGCTGACAGGGTCTCAGAATATTTAATATAAATATGTATGTATAGTTGGTGTTGGAAACGCTCTTCCTGTGAATGTCTATTAAATGTCTGAAACATTTCCCAAATACATCTTTGGAGCCTGACTGAGTAAGCATGTGTCGTGTTGAAGCACTGTTCAGCCCTTTCATATACAACATACAGTCTGCTGTGTGTGTTTTCAACCCGTTCTCATTCCCAATGCATAAAATACCTACGATTTGTCACGCCCCTAGACATCTGATACTGATGCAAAAGGTACCCTTCCACGTCTGTATAAAACGCTCTGGGTTCTCAATTGACTCCAATATAAACCCGTTTGCGGCGGTAAGAGACGCTTAGAGCAGAGCTACAGCCATCCATTCACTCCAATAATAACCCGATCTCGGCGATACATGACGCTGCGAGCTACAATCTGATTGGAGAACCGAGGACTCTCTGCCCGGAGGTATTTTTTCACTATTTTAAGGATTTCTTTTAATGACATCATCAACATTTCTCAACACAAACACGCCAAAGTGTCACTGATAATTCAACAATAAAATAGCTTCATGTTATTCCCCTTAGTATGATTTTTTTTTCTCCTGGGCCCCGCCCGCCCTTAGCCTACAAAATAAAGTCTGAGAAATATCTGCTTGGAGCACAGCCGTTTACAGGTGTGCAGCTGACAGATGTGCAGCTTACAGTGACAGTTTCCTCATCGCTACCTGAACCACCATCCGATCCTCCCTCACTCACGTCCTGAGTGTCCTGGACATATCCTATATTCTGTGATTTTCCTCTTTTCATTTCTAACCGGCCCGTTTCAGTTTATGCCCGTACACGCAGGGCCGTTTTTTTGCTATGGGCAATGTGGGCAACCGACCAGGGCGCAATCTATGTGAGGGCGCGGTTATGTGAAAAATGAAAAAAAAAAAAATTCTGTTCTGTCATCTACGTGACCTCACGTGACTCGTGTTCACGTGTTGGCAAAGGTATAGTGGTTAATGATGTGGAGTCTTCATCATGGACCAAAGTAAAAGACCAAAGAAGCCATCAGGTGCCCAGTTCAGAAAAAGAAGAACAGAAGAAGAGGAGAAACGGGCAAAAGATAAAGGTATGCAGATTTCTGTGAGTGACGTGAGGGACAGCAGGCTATAGGCTATTTATTAGCCTCTTGCTAATATGTTGCTATTAGCCACAGAAGATGACTGTATTTGGTCGTATTTAGTTTTGCTGAACTAGCAACTATTAGAATTGAGGCATCATGTCATGCAACTAATTCCACCCATAGGCAGCCTAGTCTGGTTTGTGTTTGCAACACAACAAGTGCAAATTCACACAGACGTCCTGACTGTGGAATGTTTTATTACTGTACACTATATGCTAACTTAAATAACTTCTAATAGACATTGACATGGCATTTTGTAAGCTACATGTGATATAGCTTTTTAAATCATTTGCAGTGTGTTATGCTTAGTTTATAGGATGTTAACAAATGTTATTAAAATGTGCATTATGGTCATTTTAATTGGGTAACTGATGCATGTGTGACGTGAGCGTGATCTAACTTACATATTGTATCTTAGCTGGAGCTGGAGCACCCACTCGCCAAAATGAGGAGTCAGATGCTTCCACAGCAGCCACAGACATGGCCATGGAGGATGAATCTTTTTTTTTTGTAGTTATTTATTTTATTTTATTTATTTTCTTTTAGCTTTCTTCAGGGATTTTTCAAACATGGTGGATCCTGTGATTTGTGTAATTTACATCGGTGTTTATATACTGTATTTCATTTATTTATCTTGTGTTTTGTGTGTTCTTGTTACCTTTTATATATAATAAAGTAATACAAATCTAAAACATTGTTGTGTTGGTGCAGGGGTTGGGGGTAGGTTGTTCTATGGGTGGGGGGGGTAGTTCGCCCAGAGCGTAAATGTAGCCAGGACCACCTCTGCGTACACGCCCGGTGTCTCCTCTCTGTCTCTTGCTCGCTCTCAATTCACATATACCGCTAAAAATAAATGTGATAATATGAAAACATTACAAGTGACAAAATGAAATGAAACATTGTAATAATTGCTGTGACCACAGCTGGACACGGTGGTCTATAACTGTTGTTTATATGCAGATTGGCGTCCGAGGTATAAATGCTCAGAAATCAAGTTTGTTTCATTTTAATACGTTGTAAGCTTTAGAAGCCATCAAACATATATTTAGGAAAAGTCACGGACTGAGAGACATGTGGTTTTAATGTAAACCTTCTCATTGAGTAAGCTTTTCTTTATCAGGCTAAAACCACTCAAATAATTTTGTTGGGCAATGTAAGTACTGAAAAAATCTTTTCATTGATTAGTTATACACCAATCTAAGAGGGGTTTTGAAAGTTATTTTTCAGAAAAGAACTTGTCATGTGAATTAAGGTTATATTAAATGTAAAAAAAAAAAAATGACATTAACGGTTGTTTTTGTTTCATAAATTTGTCTGATTGAATTTGTGCTCATTCAAGGATAGTATGATGAAGAGCTAAAAGACTTTCAAGACAGTTCAGTAATGTTTCCGTGGCACAAAGGGAATAAATAACAAAAAGAAAAAACATTGGCATCGGCATCGGCCAAGTTGTTATTTTAAACATCGGTATTGGCCCAGAATTTCACAATCAGTGCATCCCTACCACTTAGACTAAAACTGTGTCATTGCATATTACCTGTTGAAAGGCAGTATCCAAGAGCCTAGTTGTGGAGGAGCTCCTACTGCTGACATCATCTCAAACTTCTCTGTGGGAAGCAATAGGCCGACTCTTGTGATCTTGTGTGTTATCCTGTAGTTCTGCCCTGTCCTGAAAAGGTGGGGTGTTCAAATATAAATGTCAATTCCTCAAGTCATTTCATACCCCATGGGCCCACAGCTCCAGTGCCTCACTCGGACTGACAACTGCTGCTGCTGCTACTGCTGTCAGGGGTAGGAGGCTACAGAGTTGAGCCTGAGAGGAGGGTATGGGCTGAAATACATTCCATCAGAAACTGAATTTGAATAATTTATATTTGAATTTAAATTGCTTAACTTGAATGAAAATGAATTTGAATCACATAATTTGAATTTAGATAGAGAGATGTGGTTTTTTGCACTGTTTTCCGGAGATCCGCTGAAGATGGAGATATGGGGTTTGTGTCTGTCCCACACTTCCTTGTTGTTCTATTCCACGCGTAAAAGACAGGATATTTTCTTTTCATTTCTTATCTATGACGTATTCTAGCCAATCGATAATAGCCAATTGGTTGAAAAAGAAAATATCCTGCCTGATAACGTTTGTACTAGGCATTTAAAATATTTAAAAAACAAAACAAATTTAAATTATGTGATTCAAAATCAGTTTTTAATGCAATTATTCAAGTTAAGCAAATCAAATTCAAATATAAATGATTCAAATTCAGTTTCTGGTGGCACATATTTCAGCCCATAGGAGGAGCCCAGTTTGAATGTTTTGTTTACAAACTGCAACGAACAAAACTCCAGACTCATTAATTCATTATCTGTTACCTACTTTTACTTTCCATGTGTGCTTAGTAGTCCTTGGAATCTCTGCTGTGTCATCCTCCAAATATCTTTTATACGGTCCATGACGTTTTGCCATGTTAGCTCTAATGACCTAACTCAGAGTCCTTCTTCCCAGCTCTCGCTGCGCTGTGACAGTGCACATAAGATGTGTCCCAATTCAGGGGCTGCGTCCTTCGAAGCATGCATGACACAGCTGGTTGATAATGATAATTGTTAATTGATAATGATCGCGCCTTGCACTTCCCGCCCATGTCCCCGCCTCCCTACCTAGCTGCCAATGTGAGCCCAATTTGAAATTGGCGCCCACGAAAGGAGGAGGAACAGACATACGGTACCTAAAATGTAATTTTCAGCATTACGATACCACAATGGCATTTGTCATTTATTATTTCAAAGACAGGACTGTGGATGTTGGGAAGATTTCATGGATGAGTCCTGACGACCAGCAACAATGTCCAAAATTAATCACCCAGTGCCCTAATCTAGAAGATGAAGATGGAAGGATGGAGGTAAAGTGGGACATTAAAGGCAGAAAAAAGTCAGATGGTCCAGCCTTTTTCCCAGCAAAAGTTTTAATGTTTGGTGGTAAGTTGTTGAATTTTATTGCTTCCCAGTTACCTTGATAGCATTGATTTAATCTGTCACTTTGTCATAGCCCAGTTGTTCTCAAAGTGGGGCCTGTATCTATACCTATATATTTGAAAAAAGCAACTCTACAAGCTCACAACACGTCAATGCTTCATGCAAGTTTGACTGTCTGCTTTTTTCAAAAGTAAGTAATTTAGCTAGGGATGCGCGATATTTATTGGGTCGATATGAGGAGAAATTGCGTCATTTTTTATCAATCCGATAGGTTAATTTTAACCGATAAAAGATCCGATAAATTAATGAAATTGGGGAAATTATTTGCAGGCCGAGTAGCCCCAAAAGCTATCGCGCCTTAGTGGCAGGACCCAAGCCTGGCCCCATCTCTGCCAGACTAATAATGATATTATTATAGATTTAATACGACGCGATGTTTGAAACAACCGGTATTAAAACAATGTGAAGCAGCTAGCGGTGCAGCTAAGGCTAAAACAACACAGAGTGTGGATGTCCCGATTGGCGGAATTTCATGATTGACACCTATCGACCAGTCAGAGTCAGAAGAATCGATTAGTACCACCCACATTCACCTTTGACCTACCAATGACGATCCAGAATGAAGTAAACCCAAATGTAGTATATCGCACCAAGAGGACACACTTCACTTTCAAAGCCCCTTTGTCTTCATGTAAACAGCCAGGACCTTCGTGATTTCAAACTAAAGCAGAGACATAGGAGTAGACATTTTTGTTCACGCTGGAATAGTATGGAATCAATTTTGTGTCAAAAAGTTGAAAGAATACTTTTAAAACAGCAAGCAAAAAATTACAACTCAAAATACCAAATAAAAAAAATCAAACAAAAAAATTAAATTCAATTAAAAAATACAAGATTGCAATGAAATCAGTTTTGTTTGATGACGTTTTCTTTGATTACGATTCCAGCCTTCTCGTTTGCGCTCCCTGACTTTTTGTTTGCGGTTTGACACAAACGTGCCTGGTGGGTGGGATTTCAGGGTGCATTCCCATTGGCTTATTTATGTTTGACGGACAACTAAGCAAGCGTATGAAGCGTATGCCGTACTCTGCTTCTGATTGGTTCTAACAACGTCATCACCGGCGCGACACAGCACACCTGCTACTATGGCTACGATCCCCTGAAGAATGGCAGAATGCAGTCCGAGGTAAGGACTGTAGGACTAAACTGTAGGCATGTCCTGCCTTACCTCGGACTGCATTCTGCCATTCTTCCAATAATACCAAGCTGCAGCCACCGAAGCCGCTACAAACCACGCCCCCTGTAAAAACCACGCCATAGAACCACGCCTGCGTGTTGCAAGACGAGACGGCAATGTCTCGTTAACGTTGCTCATTAGCGTTAGCGGAGCGAAGAGGAGGATCAAGTTCCACAAAAAAGGTAGTTGCCTGGATAAATAACACCGTATGACACCAGTCGATTGTAATTCAGAACAGAAGTGACATTTCTTTATCATTTCTGGTGTGCATAAAACTTGTATAGAAATGCACTTGTTTAAAACGGTAGTGCCTCTCCTGTTTTTATCCACTGTTACAATCATTAAAGAATATTGTCTTGTTATCAGTTACATAAATTTGGAAAAATGCTAAGACCCTCTTACTCTCTTTAAGCCTGAATAATATAAGTAAATAATGAAATACATTTGACAATTGGCCAAGTCCATAGTTAAATGATTTTTGTTTTGATTATTTACACATTTCTGAATCTAGGTATGATCCATCAGTGGTGCAGTCGATTCTGTAACTAGTACTAAATCATCATCATTAACATCAATGTTATTACATATGCCTGTTATAAAAATACAAAACTGAATTATAATTTTGACAGAAGAGGAAAAGAGCAACCTCTGCAGAAAAAGAGTCAGCAAACCAAATGATTGAAGAGCTGAAGAAGCAGCTGGCAAACAAAGCATCTTCAGAGGTACAATATTTGACTATATTTTAATTGTGGTACAATTGATGCTCTAATTATGGTGTGAATTGTGTTTCTACAGAGAAGGCTGATTCTTTGATTTCATGTGTTTTGGTATAGTTAACTAACTCAAATAAGGAGTCATCAGATGAGGAGCAGATGCCCAGAAACTGGAGTGTGGCACAGCAGAAAATGAAAGAGCTTCAGAGAGAAAACAAGAGCCTGAAAGGCCATGTGAAAGAGATACTAGAAGCCATGAGAGGTATTTTCTGTTTATTAATTAAAGTAAAGAAAATTGTAAAACACCGGCTTTTAAAGACTGTGGTGGTGTGCCTATACTGATTCCTGAAGTCAGACAAACACTGTGGGTGTGCGGTCAATGAACTGCACAAGATCCAGAAATCCAGAACATTAATTAGTTTTATTGTCTTTGTCAATGTGAGAAGGTGGTAGGCTGACAACAATCAAAGCTGGTTTTATCTAAATAGAAACAGATAAATATAATTACTAGTGATGCATGATATGAAAAATTTCAACCGATACCGATAATTTCCTGCTTCTCATGGCGAATACCGATAACTTCATATTTCACCCCGAAATCCGTGAACAGCGTAAGATGCATGCACAATACAGACGATTAGCGTCTGCTAGGAAGCACCAATCCTAACGTAGCATACCAAAATGACGGGGAGAAACTCATAGCTAATAGCTCTACCAAGCATTGCTACCCAAACGAAACACAGTTCAATCCCCAAGCAATTATCTGTGCATGTAACAAAAACAGCTCATATCCACTTTAGCGCTTCTGCTAATTTCACCACTTCAACCAAACCACACAAACGTCGCCTGAAAGCAGAGATTCCGCTGATTACAAAGATATGTGTCTCATCACTGTGAGATGAAAACTCGGCAAGCTAGCCCCCAAAGAGTAGCAAAAATCCACAAAACGATACAGTATGTCTTATCTTTGCTGTTTTGTGGTCAAAAGTTCTATTCCAGCGTGAAAAAACGCTGCTAAGGTCTACTCCTATGTCTCTGCTTTAGTTTGAAATCAATCATGAGGGTCCTGGTTGTTTACTTAAGACAAAGGGGCTTTGAAAGTGAGGTGTGACCTCTTGGTGCGATATCCTACCTTTGGGTTTACTTCATTCTGGATCGTCATTGGTGGGTCAAAGGTGAATGTGGGTGGTACTAATCGATTCTTTTGACTCTGACTGGTCGTTAGGTGTCAATCATCAAACTCCGCCAATCGGGACATCCACACTCTGTGTTGTTTTAGCCTTAGCTGCACCACTAGCTGCTACGCGGCTGCTTCATATTCTTTTAATACCGCTTGTTTCAAACGCGTCATATTAAATCTATAATAATATCATTATTAGTCTGGCAGAGATAGAGCCAGGCTTGGGTCCTGCCAATAAGGCGCGATAGCTTTTGGGGCTACTCGGCCTGCAAACAATTTCCCAATTTCATTAATTTATCCAATCTTTTATCGGTTAAAATGAACCTATCAGGTTGATTTTAAAAAATTACGTAATTTCTCCTCATATCGGCCGATATTTTATCGGTCCGATAAATATCGTGCATCCATAATAATTACTATTCCCAAAAACTCTTCCCAAATACAAAGCAATGACCATTTAACTGAGAATTAGATTAGTATATTGTGCAGCTTTGAACCAACATAATTTAACACGAATACTCCAATATTGAAGCATTGACATCTGAACACAAAGAGACTCTCAAATCACATAGACAAACAATGGCTGCCAGGAGAGCTGCGATCTGCTGCCAAGTGTGTAAAGAGGCTATACCTGGCCTCAGTCTTCTATTTATAGGTTATGACTGATTCAGTCTGGCTGATTGGGTGTGATGTATGTGCAGTGCCTCTACAGCAGTTTTTGCTGATTGCATTTAAGTTCAGAAATGTACCTGGTAAACCATCCTTCATGCCTCTTTGACATGTGTTACTGAAGTGATGTTTTGTTTTATATGTGTTTTTTCACTCACAATCCATGCCCAGGCGAAAGTTCCCTGACACCACCATGCAAGATGTGAGATGAATCATAAGAAAGAAATGCAACAATATAAGCTATGCCAAGCAAGTAACTGAAAAGAAGTCATAAAAGTAGCGTTTTGTTTCTATTGAGTTTTTATTTTTTGTTCCAAAGATGTGCACTTTTCTTTTACCTTTTTTTGACAAGGAAGAACTTCAGTTCTCAGTTGGAGACACTATTTTGTTTACATTTTTTCAAGCAAATGCACACTTTTTCCTTTACCATTTTTGACAAAGAAGGACTTAATCTTGGAGAGACTATTATGTTTACATTTTTACATGCAAATGTGCACTTTTCCTTTCATTTTTTTCAGCAAAGAAGGACTTGATTTCATAGAGGCTCTTTGTTTTTTAAATGCACATCTTTAATGATTTAAGCGGTATTTGTAAATACTTGTGGTATGTACTACGTGGTATGTTTTAAAATGTTATATAAATATATCAAACTTGTTCTCAACATTCTGTCTTGTGATTTTGTAAATACATTGCAGTCTAGTGTATGTACAGTATGAGTTAACTTTAAGAAGTATATTTCAAGTATATAAATAGTATGCTACAAGTAATATGCTAAAATGTGGACTAGAAGTATATACCTAGTACACTAGTAGTATATAGATGAGTGTACTTGTTGTACACTTGAAATTGTACTTTGTAAACTTAAAATGATACTTAAAGTATACTTTAATAAACTAAAAATGTTCCAGTTTAGTGCAAAGAAGTATGAAATTAGTACACTTTCTAGTACACTACAAATACATGGTCCATAGTATACTTGATACACTTATACTCAAGCATACTTAATGAAATGAACTTCACGTATACTACTTTTTGCTAAGGGTGATTACAGCTTACAGCATTACAAGATGTACTGAGACAGTGGTCCTCGTTCATCAGATCTGATCTCAAAGTGTTAGTTCTCTCATTTCAACACTAAATAACTGATCAGTTCATCTTGTCACAGCTTTCAGATCAGTCTGACTGAAGCCTGCAAAGAATCATCATTACATTTAGTGACCATATGGTCTTTGTACAGAGCAGAACCTCTGCTGAAGTCCAGTACCCACAGCTGAAAATGAAAGTGAGCAGTGAATGTCTCTCTGTTTCTGCAGTAATGATGCGTTCAGGGATTGTCAGCACTTTATTTCCACTGTGTACTTGAGTGAAATGTGCAGAGCAACAGACTTGATCCAGGTCTGTGAGCTTCACTCCAACGTGTTAACATGAGAGCTGAAAGGAAGCTGGCTACGCTACACAGCTGCTCCACTTGTGGTCTGAACAGGAATGAAGTCCCTGTTGGTCTTTATACTGGATGTGCCGCATCACTGACTGACAGCTGATGAAGGGAGTCTCTGTAAAGATTCATGACTTCTGTTGTCTGTCTTCTTCTCTCATCAGATGGAAACCATCTCTGTCAGAGTGTGAGTGATGAGAAAGGTGTTTGTGTTGAGAGAGGATCAGCTGAGTCCTGATGATCCAGAGAGGTTGAAGCAGCAGCATCAGCTCTGACTGGCCATGTTACTGACAGAGGAATCACAACAAGTGGAGATGAGTATCAGCACTGCAGTCTGAACTGCTGTGAGATAAGCTCCACTGTCAGACACAATGTCAAAATGATCTACAAATAAATGTGTAAAAAATATATACAACAGTTATTCACTAACTTTAACGCTCAGATGTCATGTTCTGTAATGATATCCAGTATATATATTCTATTCTATCATTAGATGATTCTGGCATTTTACTGCTGTAGTTGGTTGAGGTGGAGTTCATTTTGAACTCTTTTATATGGTTCAATATTTGGATGAATCCATTGATTCTATATTTTGGTCACAATTAAACAGAGCTCAAAGTGACATCTTCACTTGTCTTGTTTTGTCCGACCAACTGTCCAAAGCTCAAAATGATTCTGTTTTTGTTTCATTGAAGATGAGAAAAACAGAAAAGTGTCACATTTGAGAAGCTGAAACCCTGAAATGTTTGATTAGAAATCAGTTCAACCATTAATCAGCTGTTTACTAAATGACTGATTTATTGACTAATTGTTTAAGCTCAGTTTGTAAATCCTGTTGGCTAGTTTTCTTTGCAATGCTTTCTTTGCAATGCATGTTTTCAATGTTCATGTTTTATCAAATCCAACTTGTAAAGTAACTAGTAACTAAAGCTGTCAGATAAATGTAGTGCAGTAAAAAGTGTCATAAAATGGAAATACTCAAGTAAAGTACAGATACCTTCAATTTGTACTTCGTTAGAGTATTTGTAGTCGATCCAACTCACTGAGAAGAAAAAAACAAGTCCACCATTTTTGACTTTCTATAAGAATATCAAATCAAATCAAATCAGATTTTATTTGTATAGTCCAAAGTCACAAAGTACATTTGCCTCGGAGGGCTTTACAATCTGTACAGAAGGTGACACCCTCTGTCCTTAGACCCTCGGTTCGAGTGAGGAAGAACTTGCCCACAAAAAACCCTTTTAACAGGGGAAAAAGGTGGAAGAAACCTCAGGAAGAGCCACAGAGGAGGGATCCCTCTCCCAGGACGGACAGACGTGCAATAGATGTCACGTGTACAGAACAAATCAACACAAACATATTGTACAATTACAATGAATGATAAAATGACAATTAATTACAATGAATGATAAAATGATCGGACGGATGGACGGACGGACGGCGGCGGGCGGGCGGGCGGGCGGGAGATGTGACTGCATCTTCAACCAATACCGTGCCTGAATAGGCGTAACCCTGAAAGAGACAGATAGAGAGAGGGAGGGAGGGAGGAGTCCCCGGCAGTCGAATCCTATGGCAGCATAACTAAGGGATAACCTGAGCCAGCCCTAGCTATAAGCTCTATCAAAAAGGAACGTCTTAAGTCTACTCTTAAAGGTGATGACCGTGTCTGCCTACCAAACCCAGAATGGTAGTTTGTTCCACAGAAGAGGAGCTTGATAGCTGAAGGCTCTGGCACCCAATCTACTTTTGGAAACTATAGGAACCACAAGGAACCCAGCATCTTGAGAGTGCAGTGTTCTAGAGGGGTAGTAGGGTACTATGAGCTCTTTTAGATATGATGGTGCCTGACCATGAAGAGCTTTGTAAGTAAGGAGAAGAATTTTAAATTCTATTCTAGATTTAACAGGTAGCCAGTGCAAGGAAGCCAGAATGGGAGAGATGTGATCTCTGATCTTGGTTCCTGTCAGAACACGTGCAACAGCATTCTGAATT